>WYDI02023984.1:0-45549 GCA_009867235.2 Psittacus erithacus | reverse complement strand
CCAGGAGGGGGCTGGGCTCTGCTCCCAAGGAACAAGGGATGGGACAAGAGGCAACGGCCTCAAGCTGCACCAGGGGAAGTTTAGGATGGATATTAGGAACAATTTCTCCCCAAAAGGGAGGCAGGGGGAAAGGATGACCTAAGAACAATGTGATCTCCTCATGCAGGGGCAGCACTTCATGATTGTACCTACTAATACATCCACTGAAAATAAAGCAGTCTCTCAGTGTCCTTGGGAGGTGTGATGCTGGGTTTGGAAAAGCCAGTGTACGGAAGTGGGAGAAATTTTGGAAGAAGGCAGAAGGCAGAACTTCTCCTTGCGCTTTCCTGTTGTAAGTTGTCAGGACAAAGTCAGCTTGTAGTACTTGAAGCATTAGCAGGGCAGTGTTGTGGATCCAGGCACAGCAGTGCTGAGAGCTGTGCTATAGGTACCTGCAGGCAGAGCAGGTCTGATAAAGCTGCGGTACAGGGGATATAATGAGAGGAAAAGAATTGCCAAACTACGTATCTCTGTTTGGGGAGTTCTGCCTCATAGGGAGCATGGAACCTTGCACATTGTGACTGGGTGGATCCGGTGATGTTCTGTGAATGGAATCTGTTGTTTCATTTCAAGGGGAAGAGATAGCTGAAGTTTTCCTTGTTCCACCCAAGGAGGAATACCAAACGAGCCAGGCAGCAACTGCCTCCCAGCAGCCTGTGTTACCAGCCCAAGTCCCTGCAGTGCCTGGGATTTGTTGGCCAAACATGTGAGTGTGGGAGGAGATTGTCACTGGAATCATTATAATAGATTATGATTGATGTGCAAAATGGAAAATCCATGTCAAACACAGCCACTGCCAACTGGCTCCTACAGTGCTGGGGCTCATCCTGACTTGTCAGACAGTGAAAGCAAACAAGGCTTCAAAAAGGTGAAATCATTTGATATGCTAATCTGTGCCTTGTTCCAGGCATGGTGATGCCACTGTTAGCAAAGGAGAAGTAAACAGCTAAGACAAAAGAACCTACTGTCTTACTGCTGCTGGAAAAGTTCCTGCATTCCTGAATAAGGTTTTTCTTAATCGTAAGAAATAGTCGATCATCCGGTTTCCTCTTTGATATCTACTTGGTTACCTCTCAGTAATCTTATTACACAGGAGCTGTTTTTAGAAAAGGCAGCCCATCAGGGGGATCAGAATTAGCTGTAGGGTTTGATTAATCACCAGTTCTTCACATCTGTTTATGTTCAGAAGCCATCAGCCATTAGCTGATGCTATTAGCACCCATGCTTAGTCAATGGCATTGTTCTCCCTGCCCTCCTGAAGTGTTGCAGGCTGCTGTTGGGTTTAAGCACACCTCTCAAACAGCATTTCATGAGCAATCTGTTCTGTGTATTCACACAGAGTAAATAGTCTTTATTTACATGTGGGATTTAATCCTACATCCGAAATACTAGTTGTGTTGACTCATTATGTGACATGCAGTGTTCAGCTTTTTCTGGATGTATGTTATTTTGTCTTTGCAGGTTCTCTGTCAGTTCTGTATTCCAGATTCAGGCCTGCCATTCCCTGCAGAATGAATGCTTGCTTAGTGGAGGGCTACCTTGCTTTGTTGAGGTCTTTGGGGGAATTAGTGGGCAAATTCAGCTCATGAGGATAGAAGCTGAAATACTCTCTACAATATTTCATAAATAATCTCCTTTTAATGGGAAATGCTGCAGCAGTGATTGAAAAAACAAAACAAAATCAACCTATGCACAAACCACCCCACAGCATCACACTTCTGTCCTGTGATGCTCTCTCATGTTGCTTCAGTCCATTTGGTCACTGGTTGGGCACAAATTTTAGGCTCCTGGATGAGGAAGGTGATTAAAATACTGTGTTCTTGTAGATCTCACCTACTTTAATCTATCTTTAGAGGCAGATAAAAATACTGTTCCTGCAGGTGCTGGTAATATCAAAATATTGTAGCTGAAGGTGACTCAAGGCATGTATAATCTAAATACATCCATTACATTGAGGCCTTGAGTATGAATTCAAAGAGGTGTGTTTGGCACAACTGCGTTTGCTGTTTGATACCTTTGTAGGACGCAGAAAACAAAGTACTGGTTTTATAGTCTCTATATAATGGCTTAATTTTGCTCAATGAAATATTTCAAGTGTACACAGTACAAAAATCAGGGTATCTATCCTGTAGGCACTTCATCTCTCAAGTTTACAAGATAACGGACAGGGCTCAGCTGCTCTCCTTGACCTTATGTAGCTTTGTCCATCATTGAAATGTATTTCAGTGGTTGAGTTAAGCACAGATGTATTAATGTTCTAATGTAATTTTTCTTCATTAAGGCTTCTGATTCCAAATGTACAGTGTGCTGTGGGACTTGTCCTGACTGGAGCCATCACAAGCTTGCTCCAGGAACGGTTGTCAGAAACCCCCTGAAACAGAGTGTGTTTCAGGACAGTAGCAGCAAGTCCCAAGGTCCTAGGTAAAATGGTGGTGTACAAAATGGAGTTGTGCAGCAGAAAGCAGACATTTAATCATACAAGTGTCCTGTTCTGTGAAGAAGTAGCATGAACTTAATTTCTTGCTTAATGAAGTTTTATAATATAAACACAAATCCAATGTCTTTGATCCAGAAGAGTCCCTGATCATCGTGCTGTTGACCTCTGTGTAGAGAAGAGAGTGTGATCTGGTGGGCTGGGCAAAGGCTTGGGAAGCAGTTCTAATCTGCTGTAGCAGCAACACTAACACTAACTTTCAGGGTGGTCTGGGAGAAACCAGGGCAGAATTTAAAGGGCTCGTCCTTCAGTTAAAAAGGTTAACAAGAATTAAAACAACAATAACAGCACTTTTCTCCAAGGTCGATTCTATGGGCGTGTGTGTCGAGGCTTAAATTCTGTTTGGACTTTTGGCAGTAAATGCTGCGTGTTTAAACTTACTCAGCACAGTAAGAGAATTCCATATGCATAATGAATAAGTTGGGGTTTGGTTTTTTGTTTTGTTTTCATGAGATCTTGCTGTCTTATTTTGGATGTAATTTATAGGCTGTCATAGCTGATACTCACTGTTGCAAGTCATAACTTCATCTGTGTTCAAATACGGCTCTGGAAAATGACTCATTACTTCTTTTGGCACTAAAAAGTTTATTACAGTACACAAGAACTTTGCCAACAGTCGAGAGTTTATGCAGCCTAAGCCATTTGATTTCGTTTGTATTTGGTAAGCATTTACAGTTCTCCTAAGTGATTTTCTGGGGCTGTGTTACCAGGCTTTTGAAGCGAAATAAATCAGAGTGACTTTCCGCAGGTGCTGCATAGGTAGGCTTTCCTTACTTGACAACTTGGAGCAATATTATATGCAGTTTTCTGAGCAGCCTCTGATAATCTCTACTGGCTTGCAAATAACGTAAACAGTGAGTCTTGTAAATCATGAAGAAAGAAGTAACCCGAGACTTCAGATGAGAAAGCTGCTTCTCGCCGAGTGCATTTGAGTGGAGGTCGGAGGAATCACTTGGAAATCGTGAATCAGTGCTTGGCTGCTGCCTGAACTTGGACTAACTTGGTCGTGGGCTGCTAAACTTGTTCCTTGAGTGGCTTGGAACCTTTTTCACTTTGCAAACACTTCGGAGAAGGTCATGAAGGGAGATGGCAGTGCCATGTGGAATCTGATGTGGAAATACTGCATTTCGGTCAGGACAATCAGGTACAGTACGAATAGAGAAAACTGTAGTTTGTGGTAAGTCTGCAAAAGGCGTGCGTCTGTGCGGCTGCTTGTGCTCTCACCCTGCAGAGTTAACTCTGAGTAGTATGAGATGATTATTAGACTAGATTCTTACTTGTCCTTATGCTAAAGCTGTGACAAGGAAAATACCAGCTTATTGCAAAAGATCTTCAAGGAAGGTGGTGTTCCTGTGATTTCACTGTTGTGGAAATACCTGTCTTATTTCCAAGCAGACAAAAGTTGGAATGGGCAAGAACCCTTATTTTCATGAGTACTTGCCTGTCATAGTCTTCTACTTATTGTATCTCCCAAATCCAGAGATGCATCATTTGCCTCAGACAAAGGGGAAGGAAGGAAGAAAGGGGGGGTGAGGAAAGGAGGTGGCTTCACGGCAGAATGCATCTCTGAAGTTTCAAATGCCTCTCAGCGAGTGCAGTGCCACAGCCCTACCTGTGCGGCTGCTGGGACCACGCAGCAGCCTGGCGGAGCTGCCAGGCTGCGGCTGCGGCGCGTCGCTGGGCACATTCTTGGAGTGTTGGTGTTTGACATGCTGCGTGCTCCCTGCCAAGAGCAGTTTCTGTGGATTCCAGTGGAGTTTATTCCAGGATTGGAGCCGTGAAGTGAGACGCTCAGTGATTGTGCTCTCTCACAGCAATTTGGGGCTGTAAAAATAGCCAGCTGTTTTCATGCTATGGTTTCTTCATGGGACATGGTTCTCTGGTTTGAATGGTACGTTTTGTCATGCAAGCTTCCCCTGAGAAATCACATAATTAACTCATTACTGCATTTCACACTGCAGAGTTATTCTGTGCTGAGGAAATAGTTGAGAGTGCCTGAATTCCTGCATGAACTTTCATTACAACCAGAATGAGACTGCAGAGAGCTTTTTATCATCAGGGTACCGAAATAAAGCTAAAAAGTCCCTTGGTTCCCAGCAGACAGTGAGTCAATATAATAGAAACTGGGAATAATCCCTGAGAGAGGATTCAATTAAGATAAAAGTCATTTTATTTATGATGTGGGCTTAGAACCAGAAGCAGAGGGAAAGCCTGAAACAAACTGGATCGGTGCTTAAATCTACAGAAACAGTCTTTGCAGCACAGATGTTCATCCTGACTCACTGGAAATGCCTGAGAAAAGTCCTGTGCAGATCTCCTGAGTTATAAAGGTGTTCCTGCTAAGACTGAGCGTCCGAGGTTCTTCAGAACACTTGGGTCAGATGTGGCTATTTCTCTGAAGTTTAACATGCAAGTTGTGCTTACCTGTAAACAGGCATTTCTGTCTTTATCAGTGACCTTCCTGATGCTCAGAACATATAGGCGAATATTAGCTTAATAGTTTACAGCAGGGCTTATTTATAGAGCAGCTCACTGGCTGTCAGCTAGCACAATGCAGAGTAACAGTCCTCTCAGTTACAGCGCTCTGAGTATTTCCAGTTAATATTTTTCAGTTGTTTTAACAGATCCTCTTTTCTGTGGCAGTGACACCAGTGAGTCTGAGAGCACGAGGAAAATATTTTCCTTTTGTGGAAAAAGGTCTCTACCCCTCGATATCCTTCACAAATCCTGAAACCCTCCCTGTGTTATGGAAGGCTTTGGTAACCATTGCGGTTCACATTCCTACCCATCAAGTATGAGGTTGTACCAGTCTTCCTTCCTCTCTGCCTTTTTCCCTTTCCACGCAGCCCCAGCTGGAGGTTTGTCACTCTCAGTGTGTTCTGTACAGTGAAGTGAGTTTGGTTTTTCCCCCTCCACACGCACTCTGCCTCGTAAAAGCAGTTCTACCCACCCCTGGTGCTGCCGCACTGAGCAGCAGTGTGTTGCGCTGTACACTGGGCCAGTTGTACTACAGTGCCTTCCGTATGCACATGGCCTGAATGAGGGGTTTTATGCCTTGCTGGGAAGACAGTCCCACTCTGAAAGGAAAATGATTATTAGTTGGGCTTTCGGGTTGGTCTTGTTTTCACTGGGCTCCAGTGGCTTAAAAAAACTACTTGACTGAGTCTTTGTTTTAGACTTTGTGGCTGCAGGGCAGAGAGATCATCTACAGCCATGTATATGTGCTTCAGTTTACATGACTAGACCTTAAAATCATAGGGTCATGCCTGTTAGCAAGGTGAGGTACATGTATGGTACTAGAAGAAAATGCAGTGGTTTGGGTTTTTCATAGGGGAGCCTTACGTAATGCTGGCATAAGTTTAGGAGAGAGCAGGATGGTGTTATGTGGAAATACACTGCACTAAATGATGGGGGTTTATTTCTGTGGCGTGCTGGCCTGCTCCCGGAGCAAAATTGCAAAAGTTATAAAGATGAAGGGATTTCACCAGTGTGCCAGAGCTGAGCTTGTGGCACTTGCCATGAAACTCCTGCCTTCCAAAGAGCTTGGTTTGCTGAGCCCACGTGCAGCCTACGATATTGCCAGGATAGCTGCCGAGGTGCACAGGTGCTGCTACACCCCAAAACATGAAACAAGCAGTGGGGTGATCCCTGAGCCTGGGTCCGTGCCACCTGGAGCTGGTGTTCCTAGGTGTCTAGGCAGAGAGTTGGCATTCCCACCCAGTTTGCATTGTGTTTCCACCTTATGGGATGCAGGGTCATTATCCCCTCCCCTGGCTGGGCCAGAATTCCCAAGGCTAGCAGTGGCTGGTGCCACACCTGGTGTTTTTGGCTGTCCTTGGTGATAGCAGTCACTACCTGCACAAGAGGCGTTAAGTGTTGCTGCCCAGCGCTCTGTGAGTTGTCTCTGTTACTTCTGTAGAGCGGAATAATGGTGTTTGTCACCAGCACTATGGGCGGGTGGGAAGCAGAGTGGTGTCACTGGCTGTGCTGTTACAGCAGCCTCTGCCCCAGTCACTTGTCCTTCTCACTGACCCCATGGCTGTCCCAGTGTGTGTGCACAGGGCAAACAATGCCCTTCCTGCTCCTCTGAAGTTCACTGCAAGGGAATATTGCACTAAATAACAGCACTTTCCTCTGCTGGTGAAGCTCCGCTTGTATTTGCAGGTGGGTAACTCTCCCAAAATCAGAGAGTTGGCAAAGCATAAAGGCAGAGCTGTGGTTAATGCATCAGAAGTCAGGTACATCTGCTAGAGTTACATTTTAGTAACCTGCCGTGGGTGGGGGGATAGGCAAATACACAATTAGGAAGTGGTCAAGGTATTCAGATTAGCTACTGTATCTATAGGGCGGTGTGGGTACTAAACCAGAGGGACGTGTTCCATGGAGACAAGAGTGGGTCAGCTGTGTGTGGAATGACTCGTTCCTTTGGAAATGTGCTCTCTGCCAGACAGGCTGTGAGGATGGGGTCAGTGGTTAGAGGAGCAGACTGGAGCCATCTGAATCAGCACATCCACAGCCCGCAGAGAATAAATTGAAGGGTTGGTCGTAATGTAACGCATAGTTTTCAGCTTGCATCTTAAAGTTCCATTTGCAAGTAATGGAGGAAAACAGTCACTAGTTAGTCCTTAGTGCTCTACACATCTGGAAAAAAGTAAGAATTAGTCCTCAGTATGAGTTGTCATGGAGTTTCTTCTCTTATTTTCCTTCTGCTACAAACATTTTCCATCTTGGTCCAGTCATCCTTTATTTTTAGTTGTCTGCTTTGGGTTTTTTTCTGAAGACTGACTGAGCACTGCTGTGTTTTCATCAAGGGAAAATAACACCCTGACAAGTGAAAGGGTCTCACTTAGGCTGTAATTGCAGCTTGGGCAGCAGCAGCTACTGTAGCTTTGTAGGGAAGGGGCAGTCATGGAAGTCCGAAGCACGTAGAGGCGGTTTGGTGTATCTTGTGTACGGCCTTATTCAGGAATGTTCCGAGCATCCACCCTACATCATGAAAGCTCAGAGTACTCTAAATAATGCATTAGGCAGGGATCAATGTAGAGGAATGGTACAATGACAGTGTTAGTTCACAGTTTGTGCTCAGGAGTGGTGTTGCTCCACATGTTATTGCAGCTCCTTGCTTCTGCTTCCAGCCTGTCCATGCAGGCATGGGCACTGTACGGCCAGGCAGGAAAGTCAGCAGGAATAAAAAGGATGGGTTTCCATCTGGTGCTTGCAGGGGTAGGGTTCTCCCCAAGCCCCACAGAAAGCTTTTTTCTTCACAGTGGGCAGGGGAGTATAGCAAACTGTGGTGGGAGAGCACGGGAGCAGGGTGCTCACACAGCTCAGGCGGGACTTCACCTTATGGAGATACTATGGGCTGAAGAGACAGGATAAAAGCCAAGGCTAGAGGTTGTTTGCTCTGTACTGCATTGGCAAGCATCAGCAGCATTCTTTTCTTGTAGCTATTTAACTGTCACATGTCACAATAATGGGGTATAGCCATCTATTTAATTTATGCATTTCAGTTTTAATCTGAAATGGAAACTAGAACATCCACCTCAGACATTCCTCCTGACACCTGCAGGGTTAATGGTTGGGAAACTTATCTCAGAAAAACAGAATATATGTTATGTACAGCACCAAGCAATAGAGTTGGCACCTTTCAGACATTAACAAAGTGATTTTCCTGTAGCTATTTTAGGGCTTTAACGCTAACAAGAATTACTGAAAATTCTCTTTTAAGATTAAAAATCCCTCAAAACTTCCATTTTTTACCGCTATATCTCCAGGATGCGTTTATTTGTGCATTCAGTTCCTATGCAGGTCTCCTTGTCTTCTGCAAAATGCTGTACTTGAGAAGCTACAAGGCAAAACTGAATGCAAGTCATCGTTGGTAGTCTGGATGCTTTAATCTTCATATAGCTCATGGCTTTCCATAGCCATTCGTCTTGTATTTTAATGTAGTGCAGTCGTAATTATCCCAGTGCAACCTTTCCTTTGGGTTGAAAGATCTCTTCAGCATGACAGTGCCAAAAGCCACACGGCACTTAATGAATTTTTGATAAGCTCTTGATGGCAGTATAGCAAATCATCATGAGGTTAGGATGAAGCTGGTATCTGCAGAATTCTGTGTTATGAGTGTGTGAATGTGTCCTGTGCATTTTGCATGCTAAAATACATTATTTGGGTAAAGTGCGCGATGTTTGCTGGTCGTCTCTGGTCTGTGCATAGGAGTCTGGAGAGGATATCACAGTGGCATTAATTCCTCTGAGCTCATTTCCTCTACCCAAAGCAGACTTGTTCCAGGGGGGGATTACACATTGCTTTGGTTTTGGTTGGATTTTTTGGTTTTGATTGGGGTTGGTATTTTTTTTTCACTCATTTAACTGTCTTTAAGTGTTGCTTTTGTTCAGCTGGGGTGTAGCTGTGTTCACACTAGATTATTTCAGTCTGATGGTTCATGTGAATTAGTGGTTCGGTTCAGGGAGGGCACTGTGAGCTTCAACAGGTTATGGGTTACAGATCTGTTAAAGCAGAGAACTGGAACCTCGTCAGCTCCTTTTGCTTTCTTTGCTATGAGCGCTCATTAAAATGCTCCTACTTGGTATTTTCAGGGGCTCTTTTTGTCTTGTACTGTGCTTTGTCTTTGTGCACCACTTGCTATATTATTGCCAAAAGCTAAAAATTTATAGGCAGGGGCTGTTAGGGACAGTAGGTAATTTCAGTTCAATCCTTGCTTGAGTTTTAGTGCAAAAAGTACAACAGTAGTTGCAATATTTGCATAAAACTAAGCCTTGCTTCACGTAGAAAAGGCAGAGGTGTGGCTCAGCTCCCTTGACAGCGTACTGAAGTGTCAGTCCTTTGTTCCTGGGCAAACAGTCCAAGTACCTCATGAACTTAGACTGTGTGGGTTTCAAGAAGGCTCAAATCATTGCAAGGCATGGAAGTGATGCACCAGTGTGAGGTCTGAAGGCTGGTTTTAGTCACTGCCCCCATCGGTTTTAGTCACTGCCCCCATCAGTTTTAGTCTGGAAGTTTTGTTCATTTACTTAAGGCTGTTCCAGTATAAAAGGATCTGAAGCCAGCTTAGCTACTGCAGTGAAAATGGAATCCACTTCTAGCCCTCTTTGGAGTGTTCATGTCTTTGCATTAAAACAGTTGTGTCAGTTTAGCCCAAATCTTTAGTATGGGCTAAGAGCAGCCCTGGGTTTCAGCTATGTTGGAGCTCTGTCCTTTCCCAACACAGGCTATAAGGATATGCAATGAAACCCTAGAAGTCAGAAACCTAATCCAAGGCAGTCCAGAGGAGTTAGTGGACTGTTTTATTATTTATTTACACAGACCTTTCACAAGAGCTGCTTGCTGCAGAACCACAGGGTACTGATCTGGTAAAGGTGTTTGTCCAGTGAGGGAGGCATTCAAGTCTGTTTAAGGTAGCTTGTTGTATTTTAATGCTTGCTGTAAGTGACGCATATGGCAAAAATGTGCATGGCCACTTTTGGAACAGAACTAGTATTTGAGGGTTACAGTGCTTCTATTGCCAGTCCTGCTGGCTGTCTTCTCAGAGCTACCTAGAAACTAGTATTTAAGACTCCTTTTGGAAGAATACCACTTGTGTTGTTGCCTTCAGGTTACTCAACTGTTTGGTTTATAGTGGTTGGTATTTTAAGAACTCCTGAAGCAGCCTTTCAGCCTGTGTCTTTCTGCTCTGAACATACAGGCAGGAAACAAATTATATGGAAGTGTTACCTGCTCTTCAGTTTGAACAGAATTACCTCCCACTGGACTGTAAAGCAGAATAGGCAGAGAGAAAATCAGACTCTGAGCCTCTCTGGTTTTAACAGGATCATGCATTTTCCAGAAGGAGTTTTAGTGATTGGTGAGTACTGATCAATTTAATGCTTATGAATCATGTAGTTGACATCCATGGATACCAGGCAGTGATCATGGTATGAAAAGCATGATATGTGAAATGGTTTTAATGAAAAAGACTTCTGCTTAAATGCCTGATAAAGGTTTTATTCCTTTTCTAATAGGCATTCATTTTGCTATGCAAATGTAATGTCTAATTCTTGGTATGTTTTGGCTGTTTTCCATGCAATATCTGCCTATTAATCGCTTTCTTTGACAATAATCACAAAACCAGAAAAAATTTATGCTGTAAGCAGTGACGTGCACTCAGCCATCTTTTAGCAGGAGACAAATTCATTTGTATAATTAAGTGCCTGACAGGTATCAAGTGACTGAAGTGTCTGAAGTGTTGTTAGGTTGTTGGGGTGTTTCTGTACTCCCCACTGGTGGGGGCTGGCAGAACTGCTCAGTGAGGGGAGCTCAGGATCTCCTGACAACTGCAGTGACAGCCAAATAAGTGAAATACATATGTATGTGATGAGCTTCAATGTTTTACTCCAGCCCCTCTGACTGGTTACTGAAACTTAATGAGCTTTATGAGTGAAAGGCGAGGCAGGATTGCCTGCCCTGCTGCACTCACAGAATGTTTCCGTGCTGAGCTCCCTGAGGTGCAAACCAGTGTGCTGCAAACTGATAGATTCAACGTTAAAGGTGCTCGTGTGTCAGTCACACCTGCGCTCATTGCCAGCAGGAGTCTCAGCCGCATGCTTGGCGCTCAGTGGATTCTCAGTAGTTTGTCGTACCAGAGCAATGAGTAGTGTTCTTCCATATCATCGGGGGCCACTTTCATGGTCTAATGGGGCTGTTTCGTACAGGGAGCATCACTGTGACTGTAAATTACACAGGGGAACTGCCACCCTCACGTGAAGCAGTCTGACTCAGCTCTCCTGAAAGTTACTTATTTTCACATAAATTCATTCTTTATTGTGGAATTCTTCTTCTATGTGATTGTTTCCCACATCATCTTGAGGACTAGGTTATATTCACAGCCACAGCTTCTCTGGGCACCCTGTGCCAGTGCCTCAGCACCCTCACAGGGAAGAGCTTCTGCCTAAGAGCTCATCTCAGTCTCCCCTCTGGCAGGTTAAAGCCATCCCCCTTGTCCTGTCCCTACAGGCCCTTGTCCAAAGCGCCTGTCCAGTTTTCTTGTCAGTCCCTTTGGGTATTGGAAGACTGTTAGACACATCCTGATAGAAGCATCTTATCACTTCTAACATGCTGCTGAATGAAGGTAGCCACTGTGCCCAGGCAGTGCATGTGATAGCTGTTCTGTGTGGTCTGCCTGTTGGCAGAACGTTATACATGAAGCAAGACTCGCGTGACAGCTCAGTTGTTGGGATACCCATGATGCTGCCCATGCTCCATCCTGCAGTTAGCATTAGTTGTGAACGCTGCCACTTCCTTGCCAAGGAATGCTCTGTTTGACCTTTGGCAGAGATCTGCCAGGACTGATTCCCTGCAGCCTGTGTGCTTTTTTGTGTTCCAGCAGGAGGGATTTCCAGAAATCTATGCAGGTTGTGATAGCTCTGTCAAAAAGGCGGAATACAAAGCCAGTGCAGGCTGGTGCAAAGGGAAATATGACTTTTGTGTTGCTTGGGAGCCTTCAGAATGAATTATGAGTTTCTGGAGAACACCTTTTTTGTATTAAAAGGACAGTGGGGTTGTGGCCTCATCTGTAGCTCACAGGTCTTGGAAGAGGTTCTCTTTGGCTCCAGTTTTCTGGACGTTTGTTCCACCTCTGACTTTTAAGTGACTCCGTGGCTATTGCTCCTCTCTCAGGCGCTGGCAGGGAAAGTGTGAGCCTGTGCTCAGCCCTTCCCAGTGGGAAGGTGTTTAGTGGTCACCTTTCAGCTGGGACCTGCTCCGCGGGCCTTTGCTGCTGCAGCTCTGGGTGCAGCATCCAGGCAATTCCAGAGAAAGCCATGGGAAGGAGATGCAGAGCTTCTGGTGCCCCCTGAAAGACAAAAGGCAGGTTGGTACTTTTGCCTTGGATCCTCTTATCTAAGAGTGAGTCTTGCTTGCCTTTGGAAGTGGGTAAGAAGTAATAGCTATTGTTCGTAGGTATAAAAAAGGTTTATAAAGGCTGTAAAACCAGCTTCAACCGCGCTGTTGTTGTATTTCATTATGTTCCTAAAGACACGGAAACTCATTTAACAGAAGTTTGAGACCCAAATTAGCAGCTGCCATTTGTTCAGTTGCATATTTTAAACCTTAGGCATTCAACTTTGATTTAAAGCTTGGTTGTGATTTACTTGGAATTGCTGGGTGTCCACAACATGTCTGCAGGCCTGTATGCTGCTCTGTATGAATTCTGCATAGGTGGATGTGTTTGTATCAGCGTATGTTTGCATGGCCTAATTCCCCTTCATGTTTAAATCAGGAAGAATGAACTATTCACCAAATCAATGAAATCAGAGCAGATTGAGCCTTTCAGTAGCTTATTATCTGTCTGAAAATATCTTCTGATATTTCAACATCAGTGAAAAGGAGGCACTATGAAAAGCACGCTCTTAAATCTGCCTGTTTAGGAGAGCTTAGTCTGAGCTGCAGTAAGCATACAGACTTTAAGCACTTTTCCACACCTAGAGCTCTGTCCTGCAGTGTGCTCAGCTCTGTGATTTTTCTGGACATGTCTACAAAGACCTGAGGATAGAATTTCACTGTCTGTATATTTTCAAGTTGATGTAACAAACAGTCATGGAGGAAAGGGGGCAGTGACATGGAGATAAATACCTGAGTTCTTTCCAAATGGCCCCTGTTAATTCTTTAAAAACAAACACATGGAAAAGAACCCAGACTTTTAAGGGAACCTCTTCAAAAACTTGTCCCACATTGTTTATTCTCCTGAAACCACTGTGTTGTATGGGATATTTCACTTGCAGGTTCAAAGTATTTGGGCTGATTTGTGACTCAGATTACAGTAGCTCCTTTCCACACCTTGTAAGACTATTCCACTTAATGCCCATTCTGCAGGGATAGGCAAAGCCTTGATGTTTCATGGAATAAGAATGGGGTGGAGAGTGAGAAGTCATGCTGAAAGGGGTGTGAATGCTAGTTCATGAGTACTCTGTGTGCCTCTGCTGTGCTAGCCTGCTTCCTCTCCAGTGACTGTCCTGACACATTGGTTTTGTTGGTATGAAGCTACATGGTGATAGATAAGGAAAAGAATGCCTGGTAAAAATAGGCTGCCAAAACCAATGAAGCTCTTAAAGACATTGGGGGGGCCTCCCTTAAATGTGCTGTATGTGCCATTCAAAGCAAATATGAGATGGGTGTTCATGCCAAGTTACTCAAAATGAAAGTCAGACAGTCTCTGATAGACACACAGACCCCTTATTAACACAAGTACTTTTCCTGCTGTGAGAGGTCTCGGGTATTAAACAGCAGCTGTAGCAGATGTGTGGCTATTCAGCTGCTTCTCTAAACCCAAAACCCCCAAAAGCAAGCAAACAAAACACACACACCGTTATGCGGGTTACTTCTGTATGTGATACTTTATATTTCATATTCATGTATTCAACCTTTAAATAAGCTTACTGGCTTAGTAGTGTTTTGTATCAATATTTGATCATTTCCTCAGACTTTAAAGACCAGGCAGTCTATCGATGCATTGAGGAGCCTCAGGGGAGGCTTTGAGCACATGGGGAAGCTACATGAGTGGTCAGTGCTGGAAAGCTGCTTTGAGGAGGGGAAACGCTCTTGGTTCATATTTGTAAGTGCACTGAATGGTTGCTGGGGTTTTGGTGGGTTTTGTTAGTTCGGTGGCACAGGCAGTCCTGGTAGGAAAGCCCAGAGGTGAGCACTGAGGAGAGCCTGGGAGCCTTCATCCAACTGGTTATTTTATAGAAGTTTCACCTGACTGTGGGTGGCTGTAAATGGTCTGGAGTCAGGGCCTGTGAGCACGGAGTGTCCTGCACTCCCTGGTTCTGAAGGAGTAATTCTGGGCTAGCATAAAGCTGGATTTTCTAAAATGCGAATGAATGCGTTCTGAGGAGGAGAAGACAAGTGTTCATGGCTCCCTTGTACTTCAGGGAATGAGACAGGATTGCTAACACGGTTCCTTCCCTTCAGTCTGACCTTTCAAGAGACGTTTTCACGAGGTGATGACCTGCTGTCTGTTGGGGCCTGCTCAGAGCCATCAGCTCACTGGGGCTATTCTGTGTCTCATTTTCCAAGTGGTGAGGTCAGGTACCTGGTCTTTGCCTCCTCCATACCAACCGCTAACGATGCTCTAAAGAGGCACTGTGTACCAATTTTCCATCAAAGAAGCAGAAAAACTGTATCTGTGTCCTTAGGGTACTGATATCCATATGTGTGTAAACCAGATGAGGCTGGCAAGAAAACAGGAGACCTATGATGGTAGTGTCAGCCTTTCCATATCTGTCTTTTTTTAATGTGTATGAAAGCACAAAGGATGAATTTCACTACATCTAAATTTGCTCAAAGGGAAGGGAAAGAAACATTTTGTCCAAGAATTCAGTTTTCATTAAAAAGGGAGACGAACTTTGCACAATGCTTTAAAAAATTGCTTTAAAATCTGGCCGCAGTGTGAGCTGGTCATTCATTCTTCATAACTTTCAAAAAGCTTTTAAAACGCCAAAGCACAGGGCTAGGACGCACTTGAGTTGTGAAATTATCTTTGCAGACCTTGGAATCTTTTTGCAATGGTAATTTCAGAGATCATATGTCAACAAATCAGTGCATGGTATTATCATTTCCCTCTGGACTCTTAAAATCTATAGCTCCTGGGGAAATCTAGGGCCCATATGATGTCAGCTCTGAATGCATTAGGAAGAACGAAATGTGACATTCGTTAAGGGTAAAATCCTTTCATCAGAAAAACATCCTATGATTCTGATTAAATGGTGTGACAGAGTTACATCACATTGATCAGGAATTTCTGGGTGTCAGCTAGATGGACAAGCTCTAACCAGCATTAAGTACACCTGGAATCCTCATCTTGGCATTAAAATACACAAACATTTGCTAAAGTAATTACTTTTGTGGAGTGAATCAGTGGCATGTCTTGGGAATTTGCCGCTGCTGAAGATAGTTTAGGCTTTTTCTCCTCTTCAACCTACATGTCACAAAGTAATGCCTCGCAGAGGCTGCAAGAGGCTCAATATAACCAATCCCTGTGCAAATAAATATTACTACATTAGTTCTTGAATAGAAGGAAGACACTGGAAACGTCTCAGACTAAGGCATCTTGTTGTTTGACAAATGTTTTTCAAGTGTTTCCTCCACTCCAAGCTGGAGACCCTTCTAATTAAACTGCTACAGCACCAAATGCTGTCCAGCTGAGGGTCAGGCACAAAGTTCACATCCCAGATGGTTGGTCTCTGTACATGACTTATCTACCAGATGGGTTCACATGTTCCCCTGGATTTTTTATGTCCTTTTCTTTTGCCCTTCCAGTATTAAGGCAATTTGTTATATTCCTATCAAATATTTATATTGTTTTTCTATTGACTTTTGCTAGGAATTATTTAGCTAAGAGGCAAAGTTTCCCCAGAGCATGGGCTGTGCTTGAGGGGTTCTTTGGTCAGCATTCCCTTCCTGTCAATATCTACAGCTGCTTTCCAATGGTGCCCTAAAAAAAGACAGGAATAAAAAGCATGTAATACTGGGGGTGAGGAGAAAGAGCTGTAACAGTGTTAGTATTTATTTTCACTGTTCCTGTTGATAGATAAAGCCTATATGCTTTTATAGGTTAATCAATACTATTTTAAAGCTGTTTTGATGATTACAACAAATGAAGCACAGGCTGACTGGAAAGTTTATGATGACTGCTAGCTATATAAAAATATAGCAATATAGTGTCTGCCTTTGGGTTTATTTCTTATTATATGCTACTATCAAATAGTCCAGGTAATACAAATAGTGACATGTTGATTTAATTGTGCAGATTTTAAATAGATCCTGAGTGTTGTAGAGCGAGCTTTCTCACGCAGGTGAGGACTTATTGCCTGGTGTTTGCAGCCTTTTGCGTTTTGGGATGCCGCATACTGGAGTTTACGGTTTCTCTTGATTCAAATTCCAAAAGCAGGGTGGTTCAGGAGATCACATATAAGTAATAAGCACGAGAGAAACAAATTCTGAACTCTAGAAAATATGACAAGAAGATCTTAACAGAGCAGAAACTGAGTACTGCATTTGATACTTTGATCTATTTCACACTGCAGTAAGTGTAAAGGTCAAACTGGTGGTATTCCCAAACTGCGGTTGGTATTCAAATTCTTTCCAAACTTCAGATTCAAAATCTAAATTAGATTATAAACTGAGTTAAATGTTTTGGAGAAATGCTGGTTTAGACCTTTCATGGGTTTGTGTTTGAAAGGAACAGTATTCTTGCTTTTGTCACTAGAAAAACTGTATCAAATGTGAAAAGAAGGGAAAAAAACCAAACCAAACCAACCAACCAACCTCCCCCACTTCTAACATTTAAGCTTCCCTAAACCTGGAAGACAGATTTGCCTGAATTTAATCAGCTTGAACGTTTCTCCCAGGGTGGTGGGTTTTGCCAGTACGTTTGCAGATGCTCTGGGATAGCCCATCCGTGCTACTTGTGTGCTGCGCTTGGAAGCAGGAGGAAGGAAGAATTTGCTTTCTGCAGGTATGGTGATCTCTCTTTTGTTGAATTTGTCTACAAATAAACCTGTTATTTAAACGTGGTTCAGATGAATGATAACTGCAATATATAAGGGACTGTTTAGTGCCATTGAAAGTCAGTGGGGAAACTCCCACAAACCTCAACAAAGATTTCACTTCTGCCCTCAGGAGGGAACCAGTGATCTTGGAAAAATGATATGAAGCGTGCCTGATCTTAGTGTTCTGAAACTGATGGCTTTTGTAAGAATCCTGCTGCCTGACAGTTTGCAGTTCTCTTTATCCTTCCTTTGGTTTTAAAAATGAAGCAAACTTTGGAACTCTTGCTACACTAGCAATAAAATATTTCTTATCTGAACCAGCCTGTGAACTAATCTGTTCTGCCTGTGCAGATGAAAAGATAGCATTGGAAATAAACTGTTGTCTCAAGTCAAAGGAATTAACTGAACAGAATGTGTAAAAGAGCCTCTTTATTTTCTGCAGTTACCAATTTCTACTCATTTGGCCAATTTTGTGGTGTCTCTTTCCTGCTAATTTTACCATGTCTTTTTTAGCTTTAGATATCATAGGTGTATATTCAACTAAATGTGTACAGTGACGTTGTGCTAACCCAGAGGACCATTCCTTTTAGTGACCTTCACAAGGGAAAATCTTTTCATCTTTCCTGTGTCTCCTTATGTCTTTATTGTTCAGAGGTAGAAATACAGTGATTGCAGTAGACATGTTCTCACAGAAAGCTGCTTAAGCAATTGGGTTTGGGATGTGCTGAATGCCAGAGCAAGCCTCAAAGCTAAACACTTTAATGAAGAGACAAATCTCATTTTGTGCTATATTGCTTAGTTTCTTTAGATTTAAGAACTGGAAGCAGAGCATGTCAGTGAAGGCAGCAGAAATGCCAGGCACTGAAATCATCCTCCTCTAGGGCTCTGAAAAACCATCATCTAGGCTTTACACTAGAAAGATCTTTCTTAGCATGTCATAAACTGAATGTGTATAAAGACACAATAAAGCCAAAGTTGGGGTAACAAGGCACTCCATAAGGCAGGCCACAAAAATAGACGTTTGGTTTTCTCTTTCAGGAGTTCTTTTCAATGCAGAGGTGTTCAGCAGTAAACGGGTTGACATACCATGTGTGTCCGTAATGAACACCGCTGCAGCACTCGCCGGGTATGAACACGATGGCAGTTCCCTTAGTTTGGTAGGATCAGCTCCACTGTGCATTCCCCAGTGCTGCCAGTTGAGTGTCCTCTCCATCCACAAGCTTCCTGTGGATGCAGGCTAACTCCAATATCTGTTCTAGTGTAACTAGCGCCATGGCCAAGCACCTTGCCGCAGCCATAAGCACAGGTGGCTGATAATCTGTTTGAATTATAGTTAACATGCTTAATTCAGTGATGTGTAAAGCTGACAGGCACTTCCAAAGAGCTTTCCATCCTGCCTTCCCAGCCTTTCTGTAGTCAGAAAGCCTCCAGCTCACAAGGTGCTAAATTATTTACCCAAAATTGACTTCAAAGGGAGAATTAAAAACAAATAAATAATCTAAGCCTGGATGTATTAAGATTTGATAGAGGATTGAAGTGTAAATAAGAGCCCTCAGAGGAGCACTTTGGCTTCTGCTAACCTACAGGAAACTCTTCACAGGTGAGTTTTGAAAGTCTTGTTGCTTTTTGTCAGCCCTCCTGCCCCCCATTTCTCCCTGTCCCCCCGTCCCTGTTTTCCCTTCTTTGAAACTCCATGAATTTTGCATATATAGTTGCTTTTACAGCTATGAACCCTATTACCAGGGGAGCACATCCAAGTGCTTTGTTAATACCCTGTCCAAGCGGCTGTTGGGCTGACGGCGATCAGCTGCTGCTGTACAGATGATGCCTCCTCGTGTTGGGGGTTGGTTTGTTCTTGCTTTAACATGGCTGTAAAAGCAGAAGCCATGCATGTGTTTAACTTCCTGGTGGCCTGCAGGACCAGCAGGGACTGACAAGCTGCCTGGGCAGCTGGTGGGCCCACTTCATCATTTAATACCAGCTAAACCCTACTCCCACTCAGTGGTCCACACACAGCAAGCTGTCTGCCCTGGCTAAATTAAAAGCAGTTTTAGCATATGATTAGCTGTATAATAAGATAGTGGAGGGGGTGTGGAGAACAAAGAGTGTAGGAAGGCAAAAGGACATGCATCCTATCATTTTGTGTTCTGTGATTCAGGAAGGAACAGTCATTTCCTAAAACTTGCACCCATTCAATAGGAAGTGTTCTAAATCAAGATCAGTTTTGAGCAACAAAAGATGCTAAGCGTTAGTTTTTAAGCTGTAGGGTTGCAGAGGGATTAAGCTTAGGCTGTGGCTCCTTTACCCAGTGCCTCACGTGGTTACACTGACTGTGTGAAGGACTGTAAATTCACAGGGCCATGAGATAACGCTGCAAGAGAAGTTTTTTTCTTGCCTTTGTTTTAATTTTTTTGCTATTTAATAGCATTATTCCATGATTCTGTGATTCCTTTTTAACCTCCAAAGTGCCTGAACAGGCTTTCACACTGAAAAAAGATTTCTGGTACTCTGGAACTGAGACAGTGAGATAATCACTTTTTCCAGCACTTGCCATGACCTTGCATAGCTTTTAAATCTGTTTCCTTCTTCCACGTATCAAAATATCCTCCTTCAATGTTCCCAAGCACATCTTGAGTGTCCAGAAAGTTGTTTGGAATTTCTATCAAGGCAATATTTAACTGTCAGATACTGTAACCATTTGGCATGGAGGTTCCTTTGTTCCCCCAGCTACAAATGTTATAAGGATGTAGTGTGTATTGAAAATGATTGTCTTACTTCACAAACTTCATCTAGAGACTGTAGAATCTATAAATTCATGGGTATAGTTTAACAGCAAAGCAGTGATAGTGTGTCTTATGTGATTTCCAGGGCTATTAAATGTAATGGCGAGCAAGCTGTCAAAATCTCAGATGTAATGAAGTTGCAGTTGTTTTGTCAGCAGCAGAAGCTTGGGGTCCTGATATTTCCCCATCAACTACTGGTCGTTGCTGGGGTTTGTGTTTTGTGTGGGTTTTAACAGCTTTGGGCTGAAATAAAGCAGTATGCTAGAGGAGAAGTTGCCTGGTGGGCCAGGGAAGGAAAGCTCTGCTACTGAGTAGCTCTGTGGCAAATTGAGCCCTTTGCCTTTCCACAAGCCTTTAGGAGCAGCAATCAGTCCTCATAGGAATAGGAGCAGTGAACTCAGAGCTGTCTCATATTGTGCCAGGTTTCATTAGAAAGGTTCCTCCGAGTTGTGGATGATACCAAAGGACATAAAATACAGTGTAATATGGTCCAGCTGGGATTCTGCCTAAGCCTTCCTCCACATCCAGGCATGTTCCCAAGGGCAACTCAGAGCAGGGTGTGTTAGATCGATCTTGCACATGTTGAGGAGCACAGAGAAATGCAGCCATTTCTGTACTCCATGTCTGTCTTTTCTCCCTAAATGGGCTATCTAAAAGAATTCTAGCATTTTCAGGGGGGATTCAACTAAGTCAAGGGACTAACTGTAGATTCGAGCAGTCAGATTGTGTTCAGCCATGGGATTCAAGTCCTTATTCCTCCACTATGATTTACTACTGAATGGAAAGGGTGAAATAGAAAAAACCAAGTACTGGCATCTGGGAGAGGTAACGCAAGCTCAGAACAAGGCTCTGGAAGGGATGGGAAGGTGGAGTTGGGATGAGAGAGGTGTTTGGGGAAATCTCAACTCTCTTGAGAACTAAAGTGAATCTTAGTAAATCCTCAGTCTTTATTATTGAGTGCCCTCCCTTGCCATATACTGCTTTGTAAAATGTAATCCCTCCACTATGCCACACTGCGATGGCAGAATACGGGTATTTTGGTGGCTTGAGGTTAAACAGTATGTTTTCAGGTGGCAAATAGTTGTGCCTGTGCCACAGAAGCCCCAAGCAATTACACTGCTTTACAGAGGTAAAAATGATTAATTATAGGCAGTTAGCTCATTCCGTATCTGCCTGGTGGAGTTTATTCAGGAAATAGAAAATATGAAGAAAGAGGTTTGCGGTTCAAATATTGCATACACCCTGTAGGATAACAGTGTAACTGCTCCAGGTCAAGGAGAACAGCCTGGGTGTTCAGATATGCCCATGCGTATGTGTGTTTATATGCATGTATCAATATGTATGTGTGTATTTACATCTAAAACAACGCATAAATACTCCAAAAGAAAGTCTTACTATTTGAAGGTGAGAAATTCAGTCCATTTCACAGTATTTCATTTAGTCCAATACCTTTGTTCCCTCCACAGCTGGTGAATTGCAAAGTCTGTATGTCCTGCCTGCTCTCCAAGATGGAGATTTGACTTATTATATGACTTAGGCTGAAGTTCTTGAAACGAAGCAGTATCTTTTGAAAGCCTGTCTGGATTAGCTCAAGGACCAAAACTGATGCCCGTATGTGAATTTTGATAGGTTTGAGAAGGGCCAAGTTTTGTTTCAGGCCTGTTTCTAATAAAAAATGTAATGAGTGGGTCAGCTGTATGTTAAAGGAAGATACTGCAGCATCATAAGAGAAAATTCTTCATTTAACAGGAATATTAAGGGTGAAATACTACAGCTCAACAGGTAGTTTAAAGAGACAGCACATCTACTGGCAGTACAGTATCTTGTGTCCCTGGCTATGGGAATTACTCAGGCTTTTAAACTGCCACTTAGGTGTTCTGCTAACTTAATGTAAAATCCTCCGTCCATGCTCGCTCCCACTCAGGAGACCTTGAGCACTTGGAGATTTAATCCCACCAAATGGTTTTACTTTTTGAAGTAGGGTCTATTTTAATGCAGCTCTATACGTAGAGTCAGAGTAATGAAAATTGTCCCGCTGTATCACATGTTCTGGAGGCCACTTGCAAGACAAAGACACGGTTTTTAACATATATGCAAAAACACTGAAGGTAATTGAACAGCAAAATATCTGTCATTGTATGAACAGTGCAGATGTCCCTAGTTTGTTAATGAAAAGGGGAATTTGTACTCCAGAGAAAATACAAGCAGTGAAATAACTGATGCTGACAGAAGGGATGTTTCTGGGAACAAGAATCCTGTTTAATGCGAATGCCTCAGTCCATGGCAGGCAGGGAAGGCTCAGCGCTCCGCGGCTGAAGGTGGTGCCATTCCCTCAGTAATCCCCACTGGAATGCCGAGGCGAGCAAGTGTGCCCAATGGTTTTCTCAGTTCTTAACCAGTGATGAAGTTTATGCTCAGTGTGTGTAATCAAACTTAAACAGTAGCAGGCTTTGCCATTTTATTTTGTAAATTTGCTTAACATTTAAACGTGGACACTTGATTCTTCTGTCATTTGCTCTAAACACATCCTGGCTTGTGAGGGTAAGGAGCGTTTCACTTCCTCTGACATAAAATAGCCAAAGCTGCGTTTAGGTCAAAAAACCAGTCTTGTAGTCGTGATTCATCCACACAGTAACGTGTTCAGATGCTTAATGCTATAGTCACAGGGCTTATGAACTGGTTTACTCAGTTTAGGAATATAAACCAGTGGTTGTGAATGGTAATTACTAGTTTCTGAATAGTTGCTATGTTCAGATTAAGTAAAAGTCTGTGCTGTTCATGGGGCTTTTATGTTATGAGAGGAGCTCAGGGTGATGCAAGTACCTATAAAAATCTAAGTACATACAAATGGCCAAGAGGCAGGTGACTCTGATGAATATATTATCCGGGTAAGAACCCCTTCTGAATGATACGCGAAGCAGAGGAGTGCAAATTCTGCTTCCACAGTTAAGAGGCAACATTTTAAATGCTAAGACAAAAAGGATTGGAATGGCATTGATTACAGCTAGTAAATCTGACAGTAAGGGCAGAAAAAGTGAATTCAACTTATTTAGTGTGGTTTGGAAATCAAATTAGGAAATGTCTGCACATCTTACAGAGTAACGTTTTCTAGGCTGTGTTTGCAGGAGATAGAGCACCTGTCAGAACAGCACATCTGGATAAACCCTATCCAAATGCTTTTAGAAGAGTTGGCCAACAAATTCTCTCCAGCGTGTAGTATTTCATTATTTCATGGGGATAGGGAAAACAGAAGCCATAACAGTGCAAGTTAATGAAATATGCAAGTTTGAGAAGAAAGGAGTGATTCAGACGACTGGTAATGTGTGTGAGCCTGCCACTGATTTTGGGCACAGTTGCAGAACAGGCAGTATGCAACTGAACTATGTTATCCTTTGTCTGGAATTGGTGTGGCATTCATTGACAGGAATTGAAAGAGGCTTGACCTCTGTTTCTAGTAGATGTGGTTTGTGTGTGCCAGGCATCATTCCTTATGGTGGTGGTGTGCAAGTTCTACAAGCCAGTGCTCTGCAAGCCTTTTGATCATGTACCCCATCAGTAAAAAATGCTTGAGCAATGTATGTACATTTGTAAACTATATACATGCGCTGCTGAAGTTGTAAGATCATCTTCCCATACCCCAGTGGATCATGATGTAAACCCCCTGGGGAGCGTGCACCCCACTCTGGAGACAAGCAAATGATGTGCATATACAGTTGAATGTAAAGCTGAATGTCTGTAAACTGAGTTTGAAGCCCACACTTGGAAGAATGGGACACTGTTCCAGGGAACTGGTTCTGTGAAAGTCCAGGAAGTCAGGTTCTGCAATCAGCAAACTGAAGAGAGGCAAACCGAGCTTTGGTAGAGACAATAGGAACGGATTTGTCCTGAGTGTTTTCAGCTTTTAGGAAGGCTGAAATGGTTTTGGTAGCTCCTAACCCTGGAAACTGCTAGGTCTGGGGTATGTGTTCAGAGAGCAGGATAAATTGCTGATGAGATTCCTGTTTTCTGTTCTCTCTTGACAGTTTCATTAATAACTCCCTGCACATATGGTGAAGTTTTGTAGAGGCAATTATAGATATGACATACTGTACACGTGGCTTAGAGAGTGCCAGCTCATCAGTTGCTGCTTGAAACAGATTACTTCATGGCCTGGTGGTACTCTTAGAACTGAAATCTTACACTGCACAATGAGCTCTGGTTCAGGCTTTGAGGACGGCTTTTTCTAATCATTTCCTTTAGTGACAAATCAAAGTATCCATTATTATTGCTTAAGAGCAGGTTTCACTAACTGCTAAGCTGCAATAGATCTGCCTAATTAGAATAAAGAAAGCATTTCTAACTGTAATGAAGATGTGTAAATGCCTCAAGGATTCCAACTTGCCTCTCAGTGAAGAGCCTTGAGGTGTACCTGCGCCGTGATCCTCCATCAGTGTTGCTTTGGTCTGATCACACACCTGCACAGCCCACTTTTGCTTTGGAAGGCTGACATGCTGGATGCTGGACAGGCCCGGCAAGGATTTGATCTCTGTGTGTTCTAGGTATTCGGGTAAATTAATGTTGTGCTTCATCAAGTGCCAGATATGGCTATTGCCTTATATATGCACGCAGAAAGGACTTGGTACAAGCAGGCAGCATGTGCAAGTTCCTGATTTCCTCTTTGTTAACCTCTTTCTGACAACTCACTGTCTCCACTGTAGATTTTGTGGTATCTTTATATGTATAGGTGTGATTTGTGCAGAGTTTGCACCTGCTTTGCAGAAGAAAAAACTAATCCCATTTTCTTATGAAGTAAAAGCAGTCTATGGGCAAAGTACTTGTTAAGAGCTTCCTATTTCATTGCCATGTTCCACAAAGGGATTTCTCTGCCGTTATCTGAGCTTTCAGTGAAATAGGTCCCCATCACTGGACCGGGGGAAATATCTTTCTCATGCCTTAATTGATTCTGAACACCCTAACCCAAGTTGTTTTAATTTAACAAGTTAAAGCTTGTTGCCTTTCTCAGTATAGACAACAGAATAGGTTTCTTAATGCGAAAACCTTGGCGCGGTGCTGGCTTTGCCGATTCATACAGGAATGAAAAAGCTTTTTGAAGAGCAGGAACCAAAGATTAATGCTCTTCATTTGCTAAAGGTAGGGAGAGGCTGCAGATTCTGCAAATTCATCACAGCATCATTTTCAGTAATATTTCTTAGTGCAGCCATTTCGCTTTCCTCTGTGTGGCGCACAGTGAGGACTCCGATTCTGCTTTCTGCTGACATACTTGATATCTCCTGTGCGAAAATGAAGTTACAGGTCATGGAGAGCTAATTGGGAGCTGAGTTATTTCTGTTGGCCACGGAAAGAGCACTCTGTGGAAACAAAAGTAGAAAAGCTGCCCTACTGTTCATGCCAGTCCTGGGGGTTCGAATAGCTCTGACTCCTGTCCTTTAAAGGCCGCATGAGGCTGAAGAATGCTGGTTTGAAGTGATCCCTCAGGGGAGTTTGAATGTATGTGAGTGGCAAAGCACAATGAGCTGACGTAAGGAGATGACACCAGGCCCAGCTTACCTTTATCTTGCTCATGTGAATACCTTTTCAAAACTACCTGTGGTTTTAGGAGCTGTGAATCAGCATCGTTCTTCCTGTATTTCTAGCCTTTAACTGGCTATTTAGGATGACAGTTAGAAAGGGTTTTGAAAGCTGACCTGATTCTAAACCAAAGAATAAGTTCCTATTTGCTGTGTATCTCAAGTGTTTGTCATCATCCAGATCTTTCACTTGATTCAGCAAAGCTCTAACTGAGCAGATGCATACGACTAGTATGCATAAATGAGTTGTACAGACAAAGCAAGGGTTAGGTACGTGCCTTAGCAGCTCACTGAATTCTCATATAACACCAAGTTTCTTAAGAGCAATTTTGGAAGAAATTACTGGAAAAACAATCAAACATTTTTTGTCATAGATCAGTCTAAAGAATTGATCTTTTTAATCAGTGTAACAACTGGGAAGAGATCTGTGTATGCTGGACGGGCGGATTATAATGTGCCCTCTTCAGGAGGGAAATGGAAAAAGATGTTGTTCTTCCCGTCCCATTCGTCATCTTGGTATTTATTTCCAAAGAGCATTTACTCCTTTGGAAAGAGTGCAACACCTTGAAAGCCACCAATGTCTGCAGCTTCTTTTCAAAGAACATTGATTGTTTTTTAGCAACAGCTCCAACTCCATCCTCTATCAAAACACGTGCTGGGTCTTCCCTGCTGCACAGACACACCTTGATGTTGGCAAGGCAGGATCCTGTGATACAACATTAGGGAACAGTGTGTCTAGGGATGGGGCAAGGGAGAGGACCCTCATGTCTATGAATGATGCTGATCTCCTGAAGACCTGGGAGTTTTAATAGACTCAAGGCTGATGTCCAGCCCTTCCATTCACTGATAGAAGGAGACTGAAAGAATGATGCTTGTGGGGGCCAAACCTGTTCCTGGCACTTGTGAGAAGCAAACAAGTAGGAAAAGAGACTGCTGGGTGATGAATAAACTTGGAAAGTAGCAGCAGTAATAGGATGGTAAGAATGAAATGAGAGTTTTCTGGGCTATCAACACTAATCCCTTTCATTTCAGGCAAGCAAGTTGTATGTTTTCTTTTCATAATCCAGACATTTTCCATACTTGTGTTACTCACAGAACTAGAAATGTTTTTATTTCTATCCCAACTCAATACCAACTTGTGCACATTTCTTGTGTCCGTGCTACTTTTTCCTTCTCACCCATATGCTCACTCCACCAATATGCACTGAGAAAGCAGTTCCTACCCTTCTCCGGGGCTCTGACACACTTGGTGAGCACATCTTTTGCGTCCCACCCCTGCCAGAGAAGGTTTCCAATTCTCCAGTCATCCAAAGAGGCCTTCTTTGAATCCAGGGCAAAGTTTTATTTACTTTTCCTTACATTTGGAAGGCCAGTGCAGTTATTCTGGCTGAGGTCTCACCTTTGTTTGGAAAGCAGCTTGCTGAAGAACAGGCGTGGTGGTTAATTTTAAATCAGCAGCAAGAGCAGCCAGCGTTCCCAGAGGGAAGCAACTTGGTGCAGGGATCTTGCTGGAGAGCTGGAGGCAGCTGATGATCAAGATGCTTACCTACACTGCTTCCTGTGGCTTCCAGCAGAATGGTTCCTTGCCCGCCTGCCTCTTAGCAGTCTGACATGAATATCTTTCGGGTTTTTAATGCCTGCTTTGCAGGCTTTTCCTTCTGTCCCTGCACCTTGGACTGATAATTATGCTGAAAAAAGCCCAACAAACAAACCCTTCCCCACAGCACATAGTACTTACAACTACTAGTTTGATGCTTCCAGTAAAGGTACCAAGTAGTGCACCTTAAAATCTCTGCAGTAATATTATCCTGCTTTGTCTATTCCTTTCCTGTTTTTAGTGCTGTGGGATATCTGCCAGGGAAGTACAGTAAACACATCATAAACTGCAGGAACTGTATATATCTGCATGTACATGCACGCTTGTTTAGAATTGCCATCTTTCTCATTCATCACTTTAAATAAATTTTAGGAAGTGAAGTCCTGAAGAACTTTGGAAATAAATCTGATGTTTTGCTCCCAAACTTCAACTTTTCTCTAAGGAGCTGGTGTGGGGCAGTAGCACACGGCAACTGTGTTGCGGCAGTCTGCTCTTGAAAGACTTCCTGCTGATGTCCTTGACCCTTGTGAGGTTTTTCTAATGGAGAGGAACACTTTAAAGAGATGCAGACACCACCATTAGCAAGCCAGTGAAAGAGAAAGCTATGGCCATAAAGTAGAAGCTGCTGCTTAGCTTTTCTATAATACAGGTAGGTGACAGGTGAAGGTCCATCTTTGAGGACTTCTAATAGTAAAAAGTTAAAGGCCAGTTGGGTTTGAGGGACAAACCAGTCATACCTGTTAAATTAGCCATGCCTCCAAAGTTGGATTGAGTATCTAGAGCCGTGGCTGCCTGGACTGCAAGGCTGGCTTCCTATGATGGAGCTGCAGGAAGCAGGCTGCTGTTCAGCAGGTGTGCTGGTAACTGGTGAGAATGGCAAAAAAGACCATTTTAAATAGTTTAATAAGAACATGAAGCACCTTTTTTACTTGGTAGAACCCTTGTTTCACTTGCATGTATGTACAGGTAATTTCATTAGCCTTGGAAATGAACTTGGGTACAATTTGTGGCTGCTGTAGTTACTGTAAGAACTCATAGTACTGCTGTGTGTTTGTAGATGTGTAACATGCTGGTTTGCTTTCTTCAAAGTGATTAAACGAGAAACGCTAATGGACAAATGGTCTGTAGCTGAGATGCCAAGTCATTGCTTAACTTGCCTACAACCCCACCATATGGTCTGTGGCAGAACACAGTGCTTTTGATTGCTCTTCTCTGCAAGGTACAACTGAACTGATTTCAGAAGGAAATGGCTCTTTTTGCATGTTACTGTCATCTCTGCTTCTATAAAAATAGATTCTGTTGCCAGACCCATGTGATTTCGTTTGCTGTCTGATCTCTGCTTTCATACATCAAGGCCTGGAGCATGTTATCATACAGTGTTATCATGTGGTGTATGTAATGTAACTGCTGAAAAATGGATCAAGTGTTGTCGTAAGCTTTTGGTGGGGGATGAGGAGACTTACAGAAATAAGCCAGAGAATCCAGAGCATTCTGGTGAAGTAAGGGGAAGTTTAGCTACCTGCTTCATTGATATTGATGGAAAGAATCTTCTTTTGGTATTTTTTGTAGTAGTTTTTAATTAGAATGCAGTAAAACTCATAGGTTTCTAAAAATAACTTATGCATCATAAGTTGTATATGTAATTAGGCTTGTGAAGGTCTGTGCCTGAAAGGAGGGGGAATACAGCTTAATGAGTTTTGGAAGATAGGGAGTAGAATTCTAAATACTTTCTAAATATTGATACTTCTGATGGATTTCCTCAGCCCTGTTTCCCTAGCTTTTCCTTTTTGTAAACTTAGGAAGAGGCCATCCCTTCTTTACTCAGTAGGAGGAGAAAAAAATAGGGCTTTAAAGTTATTTCATGTGAATCAAAATGAATTCTTATAGCAAGGATTGAAAGTCAAGAGACACGAGTTCTATTTCTAGCCTTGCGGCTGGCTCGTAATTGCTCTTTGGCAAGCGCTGTCATGGTGTGACGCACATTCAGATGGGCTCCTCCTCCTCCAACAGCAGCTCTTGGTGCTGTGCTGCACGAGCTGTGGTGGTGGGGTGTGAGGCATGGCCATGAACCAAATGGGAAACTGATCCAGCTGGAAACCCACCTCCCCAAAAAAAACCCAAAATCCCCAAAACAAACAAGAAATAGACCCAAAAAGCGAAAAGGTGGTGATGGAGAAAGAGGAGGGTATTTTTACAGCCTGTACAGCTGCCTGATCCGTGTCATTGTGCAACAGCCAGCAGGAGACATTCAGAACTATTTACCTTACTGCATCTCATCTGCCTTATCTGGGACAAGGGGAAGAAAATATTGGAAACTGTTTTCTTCAAAGTATTTATCTTCTCGATAATGTGGCTTCCTTGAACTGCACGAGCCTCTGATCAATTCAAACTATCCAATAGCTGTCCAGCAAAGCAAAAGCTGTTGATGTAAGTGGAGAGAAGAACTGCACTTCTCTATCAATCAGTTGGCAGGAGAAAAATGATGTTACTTTAAAACCACTCTGTAGTAGACAAAAAGTCCCACTTTTAATGTGCGCATTAGAAAACACCCAGGAGATAGGCATCATCACACAGCATTTAATTCAGCCGAGGTGGCTACGCTATTGTCTGCCAGCTCACACTGAGCTATAACTCGCTTAGTTATGAGTTATTACTATGACTGCTGTGCCTTTTGCTGGAAGAAGCCAAGCCCACGATACCCAAGTGCTTCAAGTGTTTACAGAGGTAATGCTGTTTGTAAGAAAAGACAAGAATCCAGGTGAACCTTCCTTTTTTCTTGCGGGGCGGTATTTTCCTTGCACATGTTTTCTTTGGGCTGTTCTTCATCTGAGCCTCCTTTTTCTAATCAAAATAGTTAAACCAGACTGAAATCTCAACAACCAAAAAAGGCAAATCTGAATGATTCCAAGACTCCTTTTCGAGTCAGAGTGATGTTCTCTTTGTGAAAGAGATGAGCTGCTTTTTGCAAATTGAACCTTGGATAATGAATTTTATTATGAATCTCATTCTTTGTAATATGCTTATCTCATTTAGTCACAGCTGGCTATTAAAGTTTCATATCAATCATGACCGTATATTCATGGGATATGGGTTCTGCAGATGATTTTCTGTAACTTGGATTCTGGACCAGCTTTGAGGAGACACGAAATGAGCAGTCTGTGGTGGGACGCCTAACAAGCTATAGGCAGATGAGTAAGATACAGGCAGATATGTAGATGACTTGAAAATTAAATCTAGATTTTGCTCTTTTGTTGCCATAGGTGTAGAAGAAGATAAAGTAAAATAGAAAAGATGAAATAACTGGAACCTGGGGGGAAAAGGGTCAAGGTCACATATTTTTCTTGAGTGAATCATCGTATTGAAGTGGCATATGCCTGTAAGCAGGACACAAGGGTGTTAGCCTAAAGGTGCCTTTTGTGTTGGAAGCACCTCGTAGCGCAGGTAACATAGAGCCCCTCCTTCACTGAGTAAATAGAGCATAATCATGATCAATTTGTTCCAAACGTAGTTACCAAGATAGTTACTTCAAGTGAAAGGAACTATCAAAGAAAATCAGCAGCAGCAGCAGTAACTCTAATTCCTGGGGAGCACTTAAGGCCCAATACCTGTGAGAAAGGTTGTTGAGAATCTCCCAAAAGTCCTGGAGAGAAGAGATGAGAAGCCAGGAGCAAATGAAACGTGACAGGGAAGCGCCCTGCGAGAAGACAGAAGCAGCAAGAATGGAAGAGGCACCAGTGTGAAGCGACAGTGAAAAATCCCCTGGGGTTTTAGTGTAAATGAGCTCTGCAGCACAATATGGAGAAGGATGGGGAGCTCTGATTTGCAAAAGCTGAGCATCAGGTCAGGAACCGTAAAACAGAACGATGCTCCTGGAGCTGGGAGGAGAGAAATCATGGAACTGCCCTTCTTCAGAGAGATACTGGAGCATGGATAAGTGAGGAGGAATGGTTTACTGAGGGTGATCAGCCTCAGTAAGAAAGGGCCAAGTAGAAATCAGCCAAATAACAAAACTTAAATCCTTGCAACAGACTCCGATATTTAGAACCATGGTCAGCTTGCATTAGGTCAGATGTAAGTACCTCCTTGTTGGACCCCAATTTAGATTATACTGCATTGCAAATGTTACAGGCAACTGTTTCATGGATATTTTTTAACTGTATTTGTGTCTATGTCTAAATCTGCTTTCTCTTTCCAATTATGGTTTTTCTCCAGTTCTGACAATATTTCTGTTAACCTCTGTGGGTTTGTTTCCTTTATGATTACTCTGATCATGGCATGTAATGACTGCAGTCAGGCTTGCCCCCATTGTCTCCTATCCTCCCCTGAATGTACACCCTGCCAGCAGCTAAGCTTCCAATTGGGAAATAAGGAGAATGTTGTTGAGACTGCATCACTAAAGGAATGAACATATATCAAATAAACTACAGCCAAATGACAAAATTGCCTCTCCAAAGCCAGCGATGATAATGTTACAAGGGACTGTGATAGCCTCCGACTACAGGGAGCCGATGGCTTTACCCATAAACGGACAAATTGATCTCTCTGTCTGGGAAGGCATTCTCATTCCAAGCCATGGGGCAGGAATTAGGCAAGGAGAAATGCCTGCATTCCCCTCACCTGAACTGCAGGTACCAAGTGTCTTTAAAAGCATAGTTACTAACATGCGTAAGGAGAGCAGGGTACAAACTCCAACCAGCATCAGGCTTATTCTGCTGTCAAACTGTTAAGGCTGTTGTGTGTGGTTTATTTTCAATGAAGGAATGGGGTGCACAGCATTGCTCCATTTTTAACCACAATTCTTACCTCGTTTTCTCCCTTAGTTTCCCCACCTTTGAAACAGAGACAATGATACAAGTTCTTGCCTCCTTCAGTCAATGCTGTAATGGTGAGCAGCTCGTTCCTTGATGTGTAAAATGCTTCACGTGTAACAGCACCACGAGAGCCCTGGTCTGCAGAGCAGGTTTTACTGAAGCACATCTGGGAGCTCTGAGGGGAAGGCAGGTACAAAGGTATCTTCAGTAGTATGGCAGCCTCGGCAGCTTCCACGGAGCTGCCTGCTGCACCCCATGGCGTGGGGTTTAAGCCTGGTCTCTGCTCATTTACTGTTTGTTCCACAACTAAAATGACCGGTATGAAAACAAAGCTGCATAAGGAGCAGCATCATTTGTCTCTGTTTCCCAAAGACATCTGGAGCTCAGCACTGACAGTCTCATTTCCCAGCAGTTTCTCTTCTTTGCAGATGAGTTGGGAAGGTGTCAGCATGCAGGATTCACTGCTGTTTTCACAGAAAGCAGCAATGAGAGCATCTTTCTTCATGTTCTTGTATAGCCCCATTGCCAGTGCTAAATTATTCCCAACAATACAGCAAAAACTGCTCTGCTTGTCCTCTAATTTCAAACCTTCTACATAGTAATTTCTTACCACTTGACTGGGCATTATTCTCCAGGTAGCAGGAATCACAGTGTATGTGACAGCATGTACATGTTACCTCAGGTCTGTTTTGGCAGGCAGTAATCCAGAGCAGGCCAAATTTGGTCTGAATTTATCTTGAAAATTAAATCATGAGATTCTGATGAAAAAATATAGTAATAAAAATAAATTACTCTTTGAGAGTGAATTAGTAACTGTTAGAGTCTATAATTACTGCACCCAGCAGGCAACATTAGCACAGAGTTTATTTGCTTTTACTAATATGCTTATATACAGGAAAGATTTTATGAATTCATAAGGGTGCCACGACCTTTTGCCGTTGGATCTGCGAGCTGGAGAAACGTTCTTGCCAGGTGCTAGAACTAGGAAGCCTTGCACTTGACCTCCGGTCTCTTCAATCCATCCCATTCATTGTGATTTTTAGGCTGTGGTGCTAAATCAGACAGACTAAGGCAGTGTATTTTGGCTCTGGCATGCAGTCGGTTGCATTGGAGAACCAAGGCAAGGTCTGGCTGTGACCCAGTGTTCAAGACTAAGTTTTCCCAGGAAAACAAGCACGCTTTGGGGGTCTAGGAATCTGCCTTTGTGCAGATAACAGTGACGGCTGCCAATAGCACAGTAGGTACATTGGCTCACACAGTTGCAAGGCTGCTTAGGACAAGGTACTGCTTTTACAAGGCATGTTCTAGTTGGGGAAGGACTTGGAATAGTTTCCTTAGCCTGTGTTGAAAGTCACACACAGTGTGTGTTTCATGCATGCATGTGCATGGCTCAGGCAGCATCAGGAGGGCTTGTATATGGATGTTGTCCAGTGGCAAAGCAGAACCAAAACTGTCTCTCTGGCACCTTTCACTGTCGTGGAGGTGGCAGGCAGGGGGAACTGTGCAAGTCCAAGGGGAGAAAGGAAACATAACCCATGAAAGACTAATGCCCTTTTAGCTGCAAATTGCAACCTGCATCCATTCAGGGTGAAACTTCCTCACCCTTCATCTTGTGTAAGGGTCTGGTATAAGACTAGGATAGTTCTGATAAATGCAATGAGTATTTCCCTGAGGTTACAGAGGTAAATAAAAGCAGGATCAGAATTACGTGATCTTGAGCTTCTTCTGCTTTGCCTTGCAGGGAGCCTTACCTGAGAGTGTGCTAGACTTTAGCTCATGGAGGAAGGGCAAATCCCAGAATCACAGACTGGTTTGGGTTGGAAGGGACCTTAAAGCTCATCCAGCTCCAACCCCCTGCCACGGGCAGGGACACCTTCCACTAGAGCAGCTTGCTCCAAGCCCCATCCAACCTGGCCTTGAATACTGCCAGGAATGGGGCAGCCGCAGCTTCTCTGTGCCAGCGCTTCCTCACCCAGTGATGCCATGTCAGAGCAAACCAGCCACTTCTGTGTCATTCCCACAGCTGTTACTGGTGTTTCTGCCAGCACTCCATTTCCTGGGACCCAGAGCCCTTTGCTATGGCTGCTTTCCTCATGCCACTTTGCCTGATGCAGGTGTCTGAGCTCCACACCACGATGTTGTCTGTCTCTGAAGGTCACGGTGACACCACAAGTGACTTGCTTTAGAAGAGGCTGAGGTCAGTGAACCATTGGGAGATTTCAAGTAGGAAATACGAGGAAAAGCAAAACAACTCCTACAATTTCATCCATCTCCCAGAACAACTTTGGAAGTGCAGTCAAAATAACACAAAGGAACTAAGCTGTTCCCAGAGCGTAAAGCTGACAAGGTTTGCAGCTCTGGGGCCTAATGGAGTAGAAGAATGAAGGTCTTCCTCCAGTCAGCATCCAGGCACCTAATTAGACAACCTCATACCTAAAGATTTCTTTCCAGCTCCATCAGATCTTGGAGCATACAGGCTTGATGGTCTTTTTTTACTTGATCAGTGTAATGTACACACTGTATGAACCATTTATTTCAGCAATATTTTGCACTTATTCAGGGTCTTTGCATATTTCAGGAGTGCTAAACAGAAGGGAGTGAGAATGATCTCCCGTGTTTCCACAGGGAAAGCTGAAGTGAGCTTTTAAGGACTTTGTGTGGATTCTGGAGAGGCAGCACACTCAGATTTTGAATTTAGGCCTTTAGGGACCATCCCTCCCACCCCCATTCATTCTTTTAGCTCTGCACTGGAAAGCTGTTCCCAAGGTGGTGGTACAATGCCTGGGTGCCTTCATGATCCTCCATTAACTGGGAAGCTCTACATAAGATTTTGGCTTCTGTGTGTTTCAACCTTGAACCCTGGAAAAGAGATCTTTCTGTTACTTGATGACAAATTACGTGGCAGAGATGATGAAGTAACCATATGGCAGGGAAACTCACAGATCACTTCTATGCAAAGATGTGCTGAGAAACTTCTCTCTGGACATGCTGTCTTCTAACAGAAAGACCCTCGTGTAGGGAGGCAGTAAAGGGATCCTGGTTGCACTGGAGATCTTGAACTTACATGAAGGGCTGCTTGGGAATGATGGAGAAAGTGAGAGAGGAGCCCAGCACACATAGTGCTTGTGTGTCCTGTTTGTCCCTCTGTATTTCCTGCCCTGGTTGAATTATCTCCCTCATGGTTTTACATGTTCATTTGTTGGAGCATCCTGACTGCTCCCAGCCATCGCTCTGCAGTGGAGCTCACTGGGCTGCTTAAGGATCTGTCTGAAAATGCATGTCAGCACTCTGTCCCTTTGAAAGCGCTATTTCTGTCTTGTAAAAAGCATCCTGTGGCCCTGCAGAGGCAAATTGAAGGGTTGGAATGATGGAAGGGAGCATGTGGGGAGGAGCCAGTCCCTGTGACAGCAAAATGGGAAGGTCTTTGTCAGTGAGGAGGTCCCGAGGGGGGGTAAGTGTGCAAGAGAGGAAGGAGGGGAGCAGCTACAGGTGGTGTGTGGGGTTTGTTTCAGGGGTTGGGATTGACAGCCTGCTGTGACAGTCTGGTGTTCAGATCCCTTGTGATTTACTGTATGCTACAGTTTGTCAAAGGGGGAAGACTGTGTCTGTCTGCCCTGAATCACATTTAACTTCTGCCGTACTTCCCAGTTCTTGAGCTTCAGGTCCTCCTCTGTTGACAGACTCTATAAATAACCAGCGGCAGCATTATCCTGGAGAACACAGAGGGATGAGTGAAGTAAAGTGATTTTATGATCAGAGGACTCTGGTAAACAAGAAGCGAAGGAGCAGACAGTGACTCTTGGATTTGGGAAGAGGATTGTAAAATCCCTTGGGCTCCAACTTCAGCCCAGCTGACCTCATGGTACTTCATCCCAAGCAGGGATGGGGACACTTCCTTATCTCGCAGGCCATGTACCATCAGCAGCAATACCTAGCCACGTATGTTATAGCGCATGCGGAACAGGTACCTGAGAGGAAGGTGAAGCTGCGTGCAGGACTTCAGGTATTATTTCTGTTTCTGATGCCGCTGACATAAAGCTCCTCCTCTACCGCTGCAGCTGCAGGCAAAACTCCTGAAAGTAGTTGAGAAATTTTTGATCAAAAATTTACCATTTTAAGTGGCATCAAATCCTCTGGCAAAACAGTGGAAAAGATCTGGCCTTCGGTGGAACAGATCCTGGTTTCCTTTTGCTCATGGTGTGTCTGAGATTGGTGCTGTTTGAACCATGGCAGGCGGTGAGCTCTAGCTGGGGCTGGATGGGCAGTGTTTGCCTGTAGTGAGGCTGTTCCGAAGAGCACATGGGCTTGAGCAAAAGCTTAGCTCAAGTTCCATGGGTTAGATAGAAACACTGTAAGCAGTGGTTTTAAAACTTACACTACTGTGGGCTGCCCTAGACAAATACCAGCAATCTGGGCCGTGCTTTGGGGTTTATTTAAGAGGGGTTGAAAATGCCGCAGTAAAAAGCAAATGCAGAATATGCATTTCAGAGTTCAAGAGGATGTTCTGCAGCAGAACAGAGGGCTGGAGGTGAAGCCTGACCAGTGACTTTTTCAGTGTAAGGTCCATATTGGTGCAGTCAGGAGGAGCTGCACTTCAGTGATGGGCAGAAGTCTGACCGAGGCAAGAAGTACCATGAGAGCTCTAGGAGGCTGATCCATATTCTGTCCAGTTCAGTGCTGTTTGAGAGGATAATCCAGGGGGAAAAAAACTGAGTAAGATTCTGATTCGAAGATAAAATAATTTCTGCTTAGGCATAAAAGATATGGTGCAGCATTTTGATACTTCTGCAACACTGAGGCTGAGCAGCACTGGAGTTGAATATTACCTGAGAGTCAGTATCAGATTTAGAAAGTGATTTGGTTCTGGGAAAGCACATGTAGCGTCATCATTTCGATCCAGCCCAGCATCTGCTGCTGGAGCTGCCTGCTACGTCTTGCAGGGCTGAGAAGGGCACTGACCTTGCAGGGAGGTTGCTTAGAGCCAGCACTGCCACAGAGCCATGCTCAGGGCTCGCTCAGTGGGAAGCTGCTGAGCAGAAACTCCCGGTCCGGCCCATCGCAGCGCTGGCAGGTGAATGTGCTGATCAGCACAGTGTGTCCGTGAGCTGCGAGCCCTGCACTCGCCTCGCAGCAGCGCTGACCCAGCTCCGGCTCCTGGATCCTCCGGGAGGACCCACTCACTCGGCTTCTGTTGCTGCTGCACACCCACCGCATCGGCAGCTGTGACAGCTCCACCTGGACGCTTGGATTGATTTATTCATGGCCCGTGGAACAATGAAGTCAGAGGTAGGTGAATGATGCAGTGCAGAAGTTGCTGCAGCAGTAGCTTTGCTACAGAGATGATGATTTAATGTCTCGGGCTGGCGGTGGAGGAAAATAGGAATTAATTCTCTGTGTGCATGCATTGGGCAGGGGGCGAGGCAAAACAAGGCTTTCTAGGTGACATTTTCTAATTATACAGCTTTCTGTCATGCCTGAAGTAGTCGTGAACAGAGGTTTTGCTGTCCTTAAAATGACAGCAGACCCGTCTTTTCAGGGCAGAGCTCTCCATTTGACTGCCTAGAATTAGCGGAATGTCGGGTTTCATTCTTCTAAATGCATATCAAGTTCTGAGCAGAAAAAAGAGCCTGTTAATCATCGTGGCTGATGCGCTCTGTGTGATGGAGATTTAAGCACCAATTCTAGGCTGTAGGTTCAGGTTTCTGTTTGCATTTAGCCCATCAAGTCTGTGCCCTGGATCTCTCCTGGTGAATTTCTGTGCCTTTTGTCGCTCCATGTATTTATTCTTCTTGGTGTGTCTGCTTTTAAATAGATCAGCAGAACAATAACCAATCCTACAGCAAAGGGAGCAGAATCAGAAGCAAAATCCTTCTGCTAAATCCCAGGCAGTCTGTGCAGTTGTTAAAGGAGGGGGCTTCATGCAAACCATGAGGAGGTTTTAACAAACCAGTCTTGTGTGTGTTTCGCACATAGGAACGTGTGGATTCCCAGGACGGGGATGTAAATCCTTACCAGAGTTCCTGAACAGAGCTCTCGGGCTGGCCTGTGGGTATGGGAGGTTTGGGATTACGTAATGGGCAGCCAGAGCATGTGCTGAAGTAGCAGAGAGTTGGGGGGGGCGAGTTTATTCTTTAAGATCTATTAGTAGGTATAATATATCTTGTGCTTCATACCTTTTTTAACCACATGTGTTAATTCCTGTCGTGCCATTGGATTTAAATGGCATTAGATTAATGACAGCAGCTTAATATCTCTTTATTTTAATGGGGTATTAATTGTTGCTATTTTTTCCAAGTACCGGTTATTTTAAACTGCCTTGGATTTGGTCTGACTGTGTTCTGACAAAGCTGATGGATGCTTAGAAAAAGCAAAGCCAAAATCAGAGCTGCCACCAGCACCCAGGGCAGGAAGTTGTGGATTCCCATTGGAAACCCAAAGCTGTCATGTGTGCTGCTTGTCAAAAAGTCAGTGCTTTTAGTCTTTACATGGCAGGTTGATTTGGAGATGGTGGTCTTCAGGATCTTTTAATGTCTACATACAGTTGGAAGTAAAGGAATGAAAAATGCCCTTAAGTCATCAGCCTGGTTAGAGATTCATAGCCAGCTGTCTGGTTTATGGGAAGCTTAATAAACAGAATGAAAAATACCTTGACTTATCATCTGCTCCTTGATATAAAGGTCAGCAATGCTTCTGTGCTGCAGAATGGGGAGGGGTGATGGGAACCCAGTGAACTTGGACCAATGTTTTGTACACTGTGAAGTTCCACTGCTCAGCAGACCTGGGGGGCTCAGTGAGGCTGACATCTAAATATGGAGTTTCTTTGAGCGCTGAGAGGTGTCAGTAGCGTTGCATCAGTGGATAACAGGGGGTTGGGGGTGAGATCCCGCATCACTGAGAAGGTCACCGGCACAGAAACTCAGCTTGGCTCTGATCAGCCCAAGCCCCTGGTGCTGTGCTGTGCCCACAGCAGCCCCGCTCAGCCACGGGGGACCATGGGGCTCTGCTCTGCTCTTCTCACCACTCAGTTCAGGGCTATGGCAGGTGCCAGCGTGAGCTGTGTGTCCTGAGTGACATGCCGCTGCTCATGGAGCAAGGCCAGGTGCCATAGCCATGGGTCCAGCACCAAATGAGAAAATCTGTGTCACGGGGGTTGTAAGGGCTTGAAGAGGAGGAAAATACTACTGAATATTACTAAAAATTACTTTTTCTCTCACTAAGTTACTGTTTAATGATGGTGCCATTTGAAAGCAGCCACCTAGGGTGGTTTTTTCCTAATTCTTATTTCTGAAAGTAGTAACGTAAAACATTTTTTCTCAGTTAAATGAGAATAAAAGATACTGTTTTGCACCTTAAGAAAATAAAAGAGGTCTTGAATTTATACATGCATAGCTTCATTAGAACTGAAGTATTTGTGCTTCTAGATGTGTGTGCGTGTGTATGTATATATATATGTAAGTGCTTGTAGTTATACAGATGGTTACATGTTTGAAGATCCAGAGTCTTTCACATGCATGGCTTTGGTTTCCTGTGACCTGGATATGGTATTTAGATCGTGTATGTTGGACGTAAAAGTCTCATATTCAATACACAAATTAAGGGGGAACTTTGAGGGCCTTAAATCCTTCTTGATGAAATCATTAATTTTACAGAGGGTAGAGAGACAAGGCAAGCCTTATTACTACTCCAGTCATGCTCCTTATGCCAAAGGAACTCTAGTAAAAAGTGAACAGCCCCCATGCTGAACAGCAGCAAAGCAATAAACCCTCCATCTACATATACATGCTTGCCAGTCTGAAACAGTGCTTGTGAAGGGCAAGCAGCGCATCAGCCGCTGCGTGAGCTTGGAGCAGTTTGTCATTCCTCTGTCAACAAATGTAGGTTTTGTTCTTTAAGTCAGTAACATCGGTTGTGCTGAGGTGCGGGCCGGGAAGTGCTGTGTGCTGCGGCGCTGAGGGCTCCACTGGGCTGCTCAGCATCACTCTGATGCTGCGGGGGAACAAAGGAGCCTCCGGCAGGGGCAGCGCGGAGCGGGGCTGCTGCGTGGGATGGGGTGGCCCTGTGCACACCCGCCCTTCGCTGGGGGCCACACGGGCAGCCCCGTATTTAACACTGACCTAAATGGCAACGCTGCCGCAGGAAATGTATCCTAAGCGAGGGCAACCAGGAGCTGCAGTGTATGTGCAGGGAGCTGGAAGCTTAACTAGGTAAATTCTTCCTGAATGTTGATCTCCCGGGCTCTGGCATCGCTGCCTCCCCAGCGCTGGGTTGTCCCAGTACTGAAAAGCTTCCAAAGGAAAGTTGCATTTTCCAGGAGAAAATTTTTGTTAAGGTCGGAAACACTTGCAGGCAAGCTGGGCCTTGTTGTGAGACTGCTCCCCAGGGGAAGCCGCTGCATCTGTTGGAGGGGACTCCTTCAATAGCAGAAACTTGAGATTTGGCGAAGTCTAGGCAGAAGTTATCAGACTGCTGTGCTGTGCCTGTTGGAAGATGAAATCACCTCCTGAAGCACGAGAAAGGGCAAAGAAAGGGGGGAGGGAGAGGAAGAAATAAACTTTCATTCATTTATTTATTTATTTATTTTAAATAGACTTGATTTTACATGCCTGACACATGAAGACTGAGTGGCCAGGGGGTGGGGTAAGCAAATGCTCAGCCACTTTGTCAGGAAGCTGAATTTTCTAATACGTGACATGTGGCATGGGCAGTGTGAACATGTACCAGGATGACGCTATTTGAGGGCCCCTTGAAGCTGGTGTGTAGTAGCATCCTGTCATGGGAAGTGCTAATCTGGTGCTGGCAGTTATTACTCAGGGTAGTAGCATTCAGAGGTACGTGACTGGGATGTGACTTGAAAGGCTGTGTCTGCTGCCTTTCTATACCATGTTTTCTACTGCAATAGCTGGTTGATGTTCATCTCAAGTTGCAGTGAGAACTCCTTGCTATTTAATACCAGGCAGGAGGTACCTATGTGATCACCTTAATGAAACGAATTTGATGGACTGTGGATTGGCTCCTTCATGAAGCTGAGTTTGTGGGTTTGTTCCATGAAAATACAAATAAATGCAATAAACCAGAAGTATGGAACTTTTCATCTTCCATTTGTTTCCTTAAACAAATAATGATTTATATGCACAGCACAGGCACCCACGATACAGATGCAAATGTCTGCATTTTTCCAGATGGAAAGACTGAGGGAGCGGAAGGGAGAGAATGGTTTGCTCAGCTGCAGAGGAGAGTTGATAGCAGTGGCAGAGTTAGATTCATTCCCAGTGCTGGGCTCTCGCAGCTCCCGAGGAGCATTAGGCAGTATCTGTTCCTATGCTTGGGCAGTGAGATAGAGAAATAGAAGTTTTACAAGAGCAGTTCTGTGTGTGTGCATGCTGTGCACGTGATATCTGCAGAGCGTGGTGCCTGGCAAACATTTTTAGCTCTTTCAAGCGAAACCAGATCTCTAAGTGAGCTACACTCCATGTCTTGCAGGCAATGCTGAATTGACAGTATTATTTAAATGAGTGTAATCACAAGTTACACATTACAGCATAACTTACTGCATCCCGCTTTTTTACTTCCATGTGTTAATAAAGCGCAGGGGAAGCAGAGCTGGTACTGCCTTGAGCTTTCAGTATGAGCACAGCAACCAACTTAGCAATGGCAACTAATATCTGCAGACAAACAGAGAAAGGTCACTCATGCAAACGTATTTCCCAGTCTTTCCAGTTTTCCCAAGCATTCATGTAATGCTCAAGTCCACTTTGCAGATGCAGGAAGCATCAGCTGAGCAATAGCAATTATACTGGGGGACACTGGGGAGAAAACCCAACTTCTTGGGAGGCAAGGGGTTGGTTATGCTGACCCGCTCAGGCTCGAGGCAGCAGTGTAGTACTGCTATTGTGCACTCCAACAGTATTATCCTAAGATTTAAGCCAGGAATAGAATCAATTGAGACAAGTTTCAAGGTAGCAATTGGCAGAGGAGAGTGCAGGGATCAAAGGATGTAGCTTGAAAAAGCAGCCTGTGGTGCTGCCCTGCATTTATTATGTGTGCAGTAAAGGGTGTTGGTTCAGCTGTGTGTCCCTTCCATAGGGTTTTATCTAAAGAATATTCTTGGATTCAGTTCCAAAAGAGGGGGGAAAATATATTGCCTTTTAGACACTGTTCTCTTTTTCCTTGTTTGGTAACTGCTGCCAAAGGTGGGCTAGCCTCAGATGTGTTTCTTTCCAGTAAAGGGCTGTAGGAAAATATTTCCTGGTAGTAAGACCTTACTAGTTGGATACTATCTGTAGGACATGTTAGTGTAATTGCGGTGTTTTGTGTCTCTTGATTAACACGATTAATAGACTAACGGAAAAAAACCCCACCACTGTGTTATCAGTAACAGAATCAATGAGATTGGCAGCAGGGAGGGGAGAGCAACACCCTGGTTTAAGTGCCTGAGCATAAGGCATTTATATCCATAGAGTAGCCCATCTATGTCGTTATGCTCTTCAATCAGTGGCAAACATGAATTTCAAAGCACTGCTGGGGACTGGGATGACGGTAACACTAGCCTGCTAATCCAACTCTGGAAGGCTGGGTGGAAAGGAAATAAGCCAAAGAAAATAATTGCAGGATTAAATTTCCTCCTTCCTTCTCTTCCTGTTTGTGCGTTACTTTGAGTCCTGTTGTCATGGGACTCCCCCATGATACGATTTGTTTTGTCACTTCATCCCATCGCAGTGCTTGCCCTGAACTTAGCTCGCCGTGGCTGCTCGCTTGGCCGCTCTGTTAATCTCCCCTCCCTACAGCACCCTTCAGCAATCATTCTCTTTGCTCAGCAGACCCTGGGGCGCAGGTTCACCCACCCGGGCACATGGCGCCTCTTGACCCCGTGACTGGCCTCACCTTTGCACCATGGTGCAGCCTCACTCAGCAGAGGGGCCCGTGGAAGCCCCTCCTGAGGGGCAGCTTCCCCTGTGAGTGAGGCCAAGGAGGGGTTTGAGTGCTGGGAGAGGAGCCCTGGGGCAGGCTGTGCTGAAGGCTCCATCCTGGGGTGGGATCAGCTGCTGCCAAGCCTGGTGCACTCCAGGGTGACTTCATGCTATTGACCATGCCAGGTTCAACTGTCAGCCCTGCAGCCCTCCTGAGCACAAAGTTCACATTCCAGACATTTCTGCCGCAGATAGCAGGAAGGGAAGGGACACAAGTGCAGAGGACTTTGTCTCCTCGCCAGTGCTTGCTGATGCATTCAGCAGCCTGAATTTGGGCTGGAGTTGTGGTGCTTCCTCAGCTCCCACAGCCAGCGGGTGCGCTCAGACCAGGCACTGATGCTTTGGTTCTAACTAGAGAGCAGGCCCAGGCCAGATGTCTGCACTCTCCTGCCTCAAGGTGTACAGGAGCTAGAGCTTTACTTTGTTCTTGTCCTCATTTCTGCCCAGGGCTGAAATGAAGCCCAACTCCAGCTTTCTGGATTAGCCTTCACACCCACCCTTGCTTTGAAAGGATAAGGAGACCTGCCGAGGAGATTGATGTGCAACTTCTGCTTCGGCCCAGAGCCTAGACATCAGTGGAAGTGAATGAAGTAGCTGTCAGCTGTAAGACAATACAAAGAATTAGTATGCAAAAGGAGCAAACCGCAAACAATTCACATTGCTACTGAGGGTTCTGCAGCCTAGTACAAGCTGTTTGCTCCAGCAGTGTCAGATCTGGGAAGTCTGGAATGAAGCAAGATGCCTGGTGTGCATGTTTGCATATCAATACCAGAAGTGTTTTCCAGCTTGCATCTGACGCATAAAATGGTGCTTGAGGTCAGGAGCAATAGCAGAGTTTGAAACGCTTGTGCATGCTGTTAGTCTTTCTGTTTGCTTTGTGAGCTCTTTTGTGCTAGCTCCCATGGCCTGAGTGCTGGATCTTCCAGCAGTCTTCAGGGCACTGTTACATCAGCCTTTTGCATATTCTTCAGCTCAGAATATCTGATCTAATAGCTCTGCCTCCTGCAGAAAATGCCAGCACCCAGCCAAGTGTCCCAGCTCCTCCTGCGTAGGCAAACAGGCTCCTGGCAGCCAAACGGGCCTTCGTGAAGAAACCCAGTTTGTGAAGCAAACCAGCAAATGAGCGGAATCTTTTGTTTATGTAGGCTTTGGTGTTAATTGGATTGCAAACAACTGAGTTTGTCTCTTTATCCAGTCACCGTGCTGCACTTGTGTCCATGTTCTCAAGACTCGTTATTAACTGGTTTAGAAGCTTGGGCAAAGAGGCTGTCTCATCACTTCTGAGAGTATAAACTGGAGGGTACAGCGGAAGTATGACAGTGGAGATATGTAGAATGTCAACTTTTACTTGCTTCTGTTGGAAAACTATTCATCTATGAAAGGCAAAGCAGCATTCAAACCCAGAAGTAACACAAAATTGATATATACATTTATGATGGAGATCCTTTAGTGAATATTGTAAGATCCTTCAGGTCTCAAGTTTGGTATGAGAGGAGGACAGGCTATGGTAAAAAGAGTTTCACTCACCGAAGGAAGGCTGGAATGCTGTGTACCTTCATTTATTGCTATGCTGCTCTGTTTCCCTTACCTGCTGCTCAGACCTCAATAGATGAAACTGTATGTAATGTTTACTGCCTGAATTGACTCATGTCTTGGCTGAGCCATAGGAGACTGGCTCTGATCACAACAGGGCTGTCACACTTTGAGCTGACTGATGCTTTAGAGAGCACAAAGCAGTAAGGTGGTGCTACCCATGCCACGGGAAGAGCACGGCCACCAGAAAACAAAAGCAAACCCTGGTGGAAAGAAACAGGATCTGCTGGGAGCCAAATGTTACCTGGCCAAATTCCCTCTTGGACACAGGCTGTGTTCTTTTACTTGCTTGTGGTCACAGCAGAATTGTGCCATTGAGCAAGTTTTCACTTGGTTTTCTTATGAAAAAAGAAGAGTGTATTTGAGCAGGCAAGGAAAAGCCACCCTCAGAGGGTGTTGCCCAGGCTTCAAAAAGCTCACTTCCTCTGACATTTTTATTTATCTTGGCACAGAAATGCAGAGTCAATCTGTTTGCCCTTTCCTGAGCACAGGGGTTTGAAGGAAGCTAATGTTGTCTTGGCGGAGTATTTCAGACACCTCAATAGGAGGACTGTGGATAAGAACAGCAATGCCATCTCACAGGAGTGTCCTCCTGGCTTCTCTGGTTCTCATAACAAACTGAACCTCAGCACAGAAAGACCCCATGTGCTACCAGTGCTGTAAGTCTTATCCAACCCTGGATAATATGATTACAGAAATGGTATAAAGGTTAGCCTATGTGCTGTAAATATATGATCTTATTATATAAATTTTCTTACCCTAAACCCATCTAGAATGGATAAAAAAGCATTTCTAAGCACTTCCCAAAGCCTGTCATTTCAGTGGAGATTTCTTAGCAGCCTATACAGCATTTGAATTACTGTATAATGCTATTCTGTCAGCTCTCAGCAAGGCTCACACTCTAAACACTTATACACAATAGAAATTAAAATGGAATTGAGTAAATTCTGTCTCTCAAATTCATGGACTGTCTAGTGATTGTCTGGGTGCTTGATATTAAATATAGGCTCATCTCTCTTAGGGCTTGGTTACTTGGTGCAACAAACTGTAAAATGTAGAATAGTATGTCAGGTGTGGTAAATCAGCTATTAACTCTTTCCACACAGTTGTTTGGGGGTTTTTAAGTATATACATCTAATGTATATACTTATG
>WYDI02023982.1:0-36712 GCA_009867235.2 Psittacus erithacus | reverse complement strand
TGGAGCTGCTCTAAGGTCTCCCCTTCAGGAGCCTTCTCTTGTCCAGGCTGCCCCAGCCCAGCTCTCTCAGCCTGGCTTCTTTCTGGCTGGTACCTTAAAGGCCAGCTCTGTCTGCAACGCTTCACCCAACCCGCGGTGCTGCTGGCCACTGATCTGTTCCACTGTCATCAGGCAGTAAGGTGCCTCTGGATTAGCAAGGCTGTGAAAAATACCTTTCCAGTTGGCCTGGTCACCTTTTGACAGCAGGAGAGAACTTACAGCCGGAAGATGGAGATGTGGTTTAAAATTAGAAACAATGGTGACCTGTGTCTTTGCCCTGTGAAGTGGAACAGGAGAACTGATCCATCCCTGATCCCATCTCTGCCTAAGAGCTACTGTGCCAAGTCTGGCTCCGCTGGTTCAGTCGGTAAGAGTGTCTGATGAGCTCTGCTGCTAAACAAACCTAGCTCAAGGTTGAATGAGCAGATATATTCCAATTAGAGGATCTGAATATTGATTCACCGGGGAGAAAATATGACATTAAAGGATGGCTCGAAGACTAAAGCCAAGCTGACGTATTGCTTAAACTGAAAGGCCGTGAATTTGCATCAGAATATAAGTGCAGGGCTTTGACAACCGCAGGCAACAAATTAAAGTGCATCAGTTAAATGGAGTTCATCCCTATTTTACCTCCCGTGGTTGGAAGTATGGAAAAGACACTTGTTAGAAAAATAAGAACTATTTAGATCCTGAGTGTTAGTGATAACAGCCAGAAAGGCACAAAAGCACGAACATCTCTGCTCTGCCTCGAGTTTCAGGCGTCTCATTTTCAGGAGGGGTGTGCAGTCCTGTCAGGCCAACCAAGCAGACAGAGGAGCCTGGGAACGCTCATGCTCTGAGCTGAGCTGCTCTGTGTTTGGTTTGAGGTGGAATGGTGTGGTTTCTCCGTGTTCCATGGTGGTCTCTCCTACTGCTCCAGTGGAATTCTCCCCTTTGGAAGGGGATTTGTGTAGAAGAGAGGCTGAGGCAGAAGCGGGTCCATGCTCTCATGGAAAGCCTATGCCCAACAAGATCTCAGCATAGAGGGATATATGTGATGATTCTGATTTTGGCTTTCCCCAGGTGGAAAAGCCTCAGTGGTGGAAGCTGATTTGGGAAGGCAGCCCTAAATCCCATGGGGACTCCCTAGCAGCTCAAAGGATGAACACCAGGCCTCCTTTCCCTTGTAACAAGCAGCATAACCCATATACACAGCTCTCCTTGCTCTTCCTTGATTCTGCTCTGGGCAAAAAGTTGACTGAAGCCCTCAATGTTAACTTGACAAGTGTGTTTCATTGCTGAACGATGCCATTTCTTCTCTCCCATTCCAAAAGGGATTTTTCCTGAGAAGTTTGAGGGAACAAAGGAAGGAAGCAACCAAAGAGAAAAGGAGTTTTCAAGTTGCGCCATCTGATTCTTGCTGAGACGTTCAGCTGGTGTCAGCCTTTTCTCCATGCACACAGAGCTGGTGCCGTTTCACACCTGCTCCACGCTTGGTTTTAAATGACACATAATTATGACAGGCAGTGGAAAGATGAAGCTTCATCCCCAATTAAATTGCATTTTCTGACTCTTCATTTCCTGTCCCAGTTGAGGAGGAAACCTCTGGAGAGCAAGCTCTTTAAGTTTAACGAAGTAGGAGGTGCCTGCAGAATTAAATTAAAGGTGATTTAGAAGAAAATCAGTGCTGATGTGTGGTTTTTCCAGAGCATTGTGCTTCTGTGTGGTGCCCTGGGGAGTGTTTTGGGTTACTGGAGATGCTGATGTTAGAATCTCAGGCCATCAGATGAGAGAGCATCCAGTTCCTGATTGCTGCTGTCTGGAAATGTGTCTATCCCTATGGCAGCACTGGGCTGGTCCCTCTACCTTTTCTGGAGTCCCTGATGCATCCCACTGCTGGTGCTAGTGCAATGGCTCATGGCCCTGGGGAGAAAGACGAGCAGCGCCAGTCCCATGAGAACATCCCTGGTGGTCCTTGGGGTGAGCAAGAAGGCCCCATTTCCTGTTCTGTACAAAATAAGATAGAAACCCCTACAACAGACTTCCTGTTTCCAGCTCTGCCCTTGGCTGTTAGCAACTGCTGCAGAATTGTGGCTTTGGGGAAATCAGAAGATGTTTTCATCAGGGTCTTCAACTCTGCATGGCAGAGAGGCTGCAACTGTGATGCTGGGGTGACATTTGCTGTGCTCTGAGCTCTGCTGGACCATGAGCACCACGTTCCAACCCCACTGCTTCACTGGGCAACTTCCCTCTGCTGCTTCATCAGCATTCAGCCCAGTGTGTCCAGTCCCCTGCCCTGAGAACGAGTCTCGGGTTTTTAAGGGTCCATGATATATCTTAGTCAGTACCCGCACTATTTCATCCTTTATGCCTTCCCCCAACTTCCTCTGAATGCCATCCAGCCCCTGTGATTTATTACCCTTCAGTGTGTTTCGCTTTTTGTTGGAGAATTTATATTTAATTTTTATGCCTGTTATCATTCAGGGAGAGAAGGCAAATGCTTTGGGAGCCCAGAGTGCAAATAAAGCAGCACGTTCTAGTGCAGTTACTTTGTTTGAAAGATGCTGTGCTTTGGCAGGGTACTTTCCTCCTTCCTCCTTCACTTTTTGCATTGTGGGTTGAAGTGATTCTAGAAAAATCACAGCGTGGTGCACTCCAGTGATTGACTCCAGACTGCTCCTGCTGCCTCAGTCCAGTAGGATTTATGCAATAAGGAGGAACTGAGTATGAGAGCAGGACAGTTTGGTCTTTCATGTCGAAAGGAGAAGGAGGGATTACAGAGCAGCAGAAGTGGACTTCCCTCTTTTAGCTCCCTTGATCTTGCTAATGGTGAGGTTTTTCATTGCCGCCTCCTGTACAGCTTCCACTTCAGGCTGTCAATCAACTTGGTAGATCTCACCTAGGTCTAGTTTAACATCCCAAGGGACACAAAGAGATGCACTAATTTGGTGCTTGGTCTCAAAGAGGTGCACAGTGGAGCCAAGAGTAGGACTCAGATGCTTTTTGATGTACCGTGTCCATCTTCCCCTCCCCATATTTCCCCTCCCTTTGCACACTTTTGAGTTGTTATCATCAGGAGAAGGCTTTAGGAGCAAGGTAAGCGGGCTTATAGCCTCCAGGTCTCCAGCAGGCATGATTAGAGCAGGCCATGAGCTGTTTGCCATTCCATATCCCTTACTGTCCTTGGCAGCTGATGTTAAGGGGCTCGTCTCAGACTTGGTTTGATCTTGAGTTTCACTTATTCTCTCCCTTGTTTTGCATCTCTCCTGCATGAAGGCCCATTCGCATGGCATTGATGCACTCGTCGTCGATTCCAGCACTTCTGATATTCAGTTGAACTTCTGAGAGATACTACCAGATCTCTGGAGAAGCTCAATTAACTTGACTGATGGGTCCATTTAAATGGACTTGAATTGAGGAAACAGCACTGGGAAGTTCTGTTGCATTCCTGGATGATGGAAACGTTGGCCATGAGGCAGTGCCCCCTGCTTTTAGCCTTTGTCACTGTGGTGGCCTTTTCATGCAGGGCTTTGAACCCCTGTGCAGGATGGATCATCAGTGTGCAGAGGCTTCATTTCACACTGTGAAAGCCAGTGTGTCACCTCTGCTCAGCTCACTAGATAGCGTGACCGCCTTGTTGGTTGAAGCCCAGTGCTTCATTTCTCTTTCGTGCTTCATTTCTGTCTCTTTAGTGCTTCATTTCTCTCTCTTTAGTGCTTCCTCCATTATAATTAAAAGCTTCATTCCAGTTTGACCTTTTGCAGTGCTGTGGCATAGCTGAGGCTGAATTGAGCCTCTAAGTAAGGAGGTGTCTCCTGGCAGGCTGGGTGACTGAACTATAGCCATTCACCCTAACGCTTATGATGGCTGGCAGGAGCCCTGACTGCCCCTCCTGCCCTCCCCATGGGGTCAGGCATGTATCTGCCCATGTACCAGAGCTGTTCACAGAGCAGGGTGGAAAAAGCATTGCTCTTTCAATAAAACCCATGGTTACACAGGAGACATTGCTTGGAAGGCAGGGGGTGGGAATCCTCAGTTTCAAGGAGATTGGAGAAAGCAGAGCAGGAATCTCACAGTGATTTATTGCCTCATGTAGATCAGTAGCCTGAGAAGGCTGATTTTAAGAAATAGATTTAAATCACTGGATCTTGTTAGTGGCTTAGGTACCGGAGTGGGGGTATGGAGTCCTGGATCTGGTTTCCATCAGCTATGGACTGTCTCAACCCATGGCAGGGAAGCGAAAGCACCTTAAATTGAAGTCCCAGGAGGTATCCTGGAAGCTCAGGAGACTTAAAGAAACTGACTTAAAGCAGAACATTTCAATGACATCAACAAAATGTTTCAGTTTGAGTTTGTTTAACCCAAACCAAAATTCTCACCTTCAAAACAGAAAAGAATAAATGATAAACCCATGAGAAATGTTCTGCCTTACTGTGGCTTGAGGAAATCCCCGTTTTCAGGGTTTTCAGTTTGAAGAAACCCTCTTTTCCCTGAACAAATCCCAGCCATCATGACCAGTAATTGTCGCCTGCCCCTGTATGCTGGATACCTTGTTCTCTGCGAGCATGAACACGATGTTCAGCAGTTCCTGTGGGATTTCTCATGCCTGAGCCAACCTGGACCACCTCTTCAGCAGCTCTCCTGAGCACTGAGCCCTGTGAGCACAACTGACTGCTCTGGGTTGAGCTCCTCGCTAAGCAGCTCAGAGTCTTAGCTCAGAAAGCCCTGGGTCTGATCCTTGCAGACAACCAGCCCGCAGCTTGTCTTTCCAGTACAGCGCACCCTTCCCTGCTGAGGGTTAGAAAGTACTGGATTATTTGCTTGCCACCACTGGCACCAAAACCTCTGTGTCCTGATTCTTGCAGGGTGAAGCTGAGACCATAGACGGGTGCTGCGCCTGCTCCCAAAGTGGTGACGGGAAGGACTGACAAACCCCAAGTGCCCACACCAGTCCCAGTGAGTAACTGTGTCTTGAGGTGCCTTTAGACATGAGGAATGGTGGGAGAGATCCCTGTAATTCCCTGCTGTTCTGTTGTGCGAGGCGCGACTCGATGGTGAGATTAGGGGCAGCAAGGGCACCTTGCTTGAGATGCTGAATTGGAGGAGTGGGCTTCATGCTGTATTCAGGCTGAAGGTTTTCTGTCTTGGAGTGTGCTGAAAGTGGCCTTATCTTGGCCTGATGTAAGCGTTCAAGGAGTCAGAAGGTGATGGATGTGCTGAGAATCTGCCATTCCCTCTTGTGCTATTGGCAATAGGAACGGGATTGCTTTAATTACACCCTGATGAGCAGATTGTGATTGTTTTGGGCATGGTGGTTTCAGCATGTTTTCCTGTCTGATTTATTGCTTGTATTTCTTCTAAAAGTTGTAAGTTTTGGTTTGCTGTGAGTGAACATGACTATGAATGTGAGCTCCGGGTAATGCAGAGGTAGGCTGTGCTCTTGACTTCCCTGATGCATACACCAGAGCAGGAGGTTGCAAAGAGCAGTTGGGGAGAAGTGCTGTGCACAGGGAACACTGTGCTTGGGCAGCCTCAAACTTGCAGAGCTGGTGTAGTGGTGAAGGAAGGTGCTCTGAGTTTGATCACAACCCTGGTGCTGCCTCTGCGCAGGGTAAGCGAACATCCTATTGCAAATAGGCTGAAGAAAGCACGCAGGTAGCCTGAGCTGAAAGCAGCTCTGGGAAGAAGAGGTTTTGTGGGGGGATGGGAGAGGGTTTAGGGATCATGTCCAGTGACAGCATAACCTAAGTGATGGGAAATGCTGGTCCAGGAATCACTGTGGCTATCAGAAACTTGCTGTGCTTCCTGAGCAATGAAGGCAGTGAAGACCTGAGCTGGGAGTCTGGTTCTGTGGGAAGTTTGTTTCAGTAAGAATGGAATAGCAGGAGTCAAGGTGAATAAAACTTGGAGTTTGCTTCTGCAGAGGGTGAATGAGTAATTGTCCAATGCACAACTCATGACATGAGGATGGAGCAGTGTGAGGTTTCAACAGTGGACTTCCCCTCCAGAGAGATAAAAGGAAGTCCTCAGTTTCCAGTTGAGCAGGGTTTGCAGTCCTGGTGTAACACATAGGTTTTAATTGGTATCATGGTTGATTTTTAACTTGGGAACTTACATAGAAGTGAGAAAACCCAAATGTGATTAGATAAAACTTACTGTCCTACAGGCATGAGCTCTGCTGTTGCTTGGTGGGCCCCAGCAGATAGCACATACAGTAAACAGGATCCAGGAGTTTTACACTTCTTGCCCTGTTTGGAAATCTAATCCAGGAAACTCCGAATAAGAGAGGGGAAAAGCTTGACCTGAACTTTTTGAAACCTAAACCAGGCAGTTGAAGGAGAAAGGGAATTTGTGTCTGCTTATGATTTGTCTGAAGTCATTGTGTGCTTCTAGCATAATATACCTTCCCTTAGTAGTGGTGAGAGTATCTTGACATAAAGTAGAACTTAAAACTTCTGACATACAGATATGTTAAACAAATGAGCTGAAAGCCCTTTTCTGCATGAATAAGAGAACTTCTGTGCCCTCATTCCATAGACCAGATTTAACTCAGCAAATAAAATGATGGGATTCAGCGGCATTGAAGAATTACCTTATTTTATTAATGTTTAAAGCATTTAAAAAGGAGGAACACTGGCAGACGTTTCTGAAGGTTTTGGTTTGTCTAGTGGCATATTTAACAGTGCTTTGCGCTATGGAGCCTTCTCTTGTACAGGGTATTTACTGTAAGTGGAGGGAAGTGTGTGCACAGACTGCAGGGCTTGGACTGCAGCAACTTCTTCAGTGCATGAGCTCTTCTCTTCCACAAGACTCGTGAACTCTTGAGTGCTGCTGCTTGGTTATTTGCCTTTTAACTTTCCACTTCTCCCTCCAGTCATTGGCAGTGTGCAGAATAAAGGTTGGTTCAGAGAGGGCTGTGAAACTACCCATTTCTTGGGGGATGCAGGAAAAGCTGTGAAAATACCTGTCACTGAGGCAGTCAGAAAAGAGCTCTGAGAGTAACTCTGGAGAGCAGGGAAGGGTAATGAAAATGCTCATTATTGCAGCAATGCAGGGAAGGTCACAGAAATACCTGTGATTGAGTCCACCCATACAGGGTTGGAAGTGTCTCGTAGTGAGAGGAGGACATGGAGCATCCTAGGTAGCTCAAGAGAGACTGGATGGATGAAATTGTCTGTCTTAGAAAAGCCACAGTGTTGGAGTGTGCCATTGCAGTGTCTAATCACACATAAAGCCAGGCTATAATCGCTTGCTTCGGTCATTTATCAGCTCCAGCAGTTCCTGTCCTTCCAGGATTAGGATGGCACTCGGTAGCCTTTTAAGCTACGATCTGGTAGTGACCTTCTTAGCACCCTGTGGGCCAAGGAAGGAAGCGATGTAAGAGGCTGCTTAATTTAGAAAAGACAGTGCAGGTCAGGAGGAGGCTGCTGGTATCGGTGCCCAGCAGATGCTGTAGGTGCAGGCTCTGCGTAAGGGCTGCAATGGCTGGTGTGGAGGAGGCTGCAGGATATGAATGGTGCCTTTGCAGGGTTCATCATCAGCTCTAAACACGCCTCTCTGTGCTTGAGATCCCTTTGTCAAGGAAATGGAATGTGCTGTGGGAGAACTCATGTATCTCACTGTAAAGTTGTAATTCATTCCAGAGGCTCCGAGGTGTCACAAACCGTCAGAAACCAACCTCAGCCCTTTAGGAGCAGCAGCGTGCAAAGCCATTAGGGCAGGGGTAGCCTCCTGTTGACTGCTGGCACTGCTGTTTGCAGCGCTCACTTTACAGCAATAACATTTCTACAAGTGTTGGCAGGTAGTGTGTGGCTGGTGCAGGCTGGCTCTGCCCTTTGGGGCTTGTTTTCCTTTTTTATAATATAAAGAATATATTTCTCTGTAGGCATTTAGATGGCAGGATTTCTGCAGTGGGGAATCTGATGTGTGCATGCACAAGTTCTTTATTTCTCTTCTCTTTGGAAGACTATTGAATGCAATATCTCATCAGCAACATCCCTTTCCAGCACAGAGATTACAGTAGAGAGCCAGGTGAAGCTGAAATACCCCATAGTTCACAGCAGGGTGCAGTGCACTTTGCTTTCTGAGCCCTGTTACCAGGTCCACATATTTCTGACCATGACTTTGTGAAATTAAAGTATTTACAAGAACACAGTAAAATTCAGTTGTCTTTAGTGGCTAACGCTCACCAATCTTTATCTACAGTAAATAAATGCAAAGACCCAGTTTAAAATCCTTTCTAATAGACTCTCCAGAAGGATTGCCCATGTCTGTGCTGGAAGTGATCTCATTGCATGTACAGTACTTATAAGCGCTTGGCTGGAGGATGTTCCCAGGCAGCTGGTTCACCGGGAGCAGGTTTTGTCTGGAGTAGGTTCATGCTTGCCTGTGAGCTCTGCCTAGCAAATGCAAGATGAGAGGAGCACTCTCCTCACGCAGAGACCGTGGTCCATGACCGCTGTCTGCAGGGAAGCAGGTGAATTTTGAACTAGGAAATCCATGTTCTTGGCACTCAGGTTTGTTTTGAAAGCAGAGTATGTCAGGGGTTGATCTGATTGAAGATGTCTGCAGTTGCAAGCACCAGGTCTGTGGTCTGCAGGCTCTGACCCTGGTGTCAGCCAGCTCTGAAGTTCTCTGTGGTGGAGCCATCCCCTGCCTTTGCCCCCATGTGTGTTCTGCCTATGCGGAGCTGAGCTTAGCTGGCTTTGAGTGGGAACACAGCAGTTCCGATCAAGGATCAGGTTTTCCAGTGAGAGCCAAGTGCTGACACACTGAACTGGATTGGAAGCGACCTTAGAGCTCATCTAGTTCCAACCCACTGTCATGGATTGTGCATCTGCGTGCAGAAGGTTATGTAGCTCAGTCATTCCTTGTTAGATGAGAAGAGCAGAGCATTTGCTGTTATTTAAGGACAGCAAGGCTAAACAGAAAATCAGGTGCGTCTTCACTTAGTATACATGATCCAGTGGATTGCCCTGTACCTGGCTTGGGATTTAAAACCTGGCAAGCCCAAAAGATTCAAGCATGTGTCTAATCTGAAACCTAGAAATTCACTGAAAACCCTTCTGCTCAAAGCAAGCCATGGGTTAATTACACCTTCCTGAGCCAACACTTCATTTCTAGAGCTGATCTGGTTTCCTGTGATCAGCCACAGTGTTTAATTATGTTGAGAGCTGAGCAAGCAATTCATACTGAATACTGTATCCGAGAACCAAAACTCTGCAAAACTTGATCTTATCAAAATAACTTCTCAATTTAAATTATCCGATTGGGGGATTTTTGTGGTTTTAATTCCTGCATTTGCTTTGTGAAATGACCAGCTTCTCAGAGCTTCTGGAGGCTCGAAGGTGAGCTCAGATTAAGACAGCGCACTAGCTGACAGATGATCATAAGAGTCATTTCTTCTGCTGTAGTTGAGGATAATGCCTGTGCTCATGCTTTATGTTCGCAGAATGGAACCTTAGAAGTTTCTGCATTGCTCTAGAGGGAAGTTCAGAGCTGGCCTGGGTGTTCATGGTCTGTCAGAGCTGTATCCCTGGCTGTGTATGTGTGTTCATGGCTGGAGTGAGCTTGTGAAGAGCTCAAGGAGTGCTTACAGGCTTGGAGTGCAGCGGGTCACGTTTATTAATGCATTAAATGCTTCTTAGAGGCACAAGCTGATGGCCAAAGGATGAGGGATGAGTTCTTCTCACCTCTTTCTGAAACTCCAGGTCCTCACCATTTTGGTTTGTTTTCCCCATCACCTACAAGGTGGTTTCTGCATCTCCTATCATGAACCAGTTGCTGCCCACTCAAGCAATAATTGTGTATTGTGGAGAGAATGGCCAGGGGACAGGATTTAATGCTAGATGGAGATGTGTCTAAGTGTCTGCTTCAGGGGTCAAGTTCTCCATCACAGTTTTCCCAGGTTCTATGGCCAGTTGGCTGGGCTTCAGCCACGAAAGATTTCCAGTCAGCACTGAGGAGCTGGGCCTGAGTTTCTCACTGCTCAGCCTTCAAAAGGGAATGGTCTTTCTGCTCAAGAACTGATGTTATGACCACGAAAACATTACTCCATGAGGTGCTCAAGCACCAGGGAAGGAGACAAGTGAGTATCTAGGTGGTGTTTGTTCACTCTGTCCTCTCCTAACCAGATGCAGCTTTTTGGCTGCATCTCTGGGTGCCAGAGCTGGAAGGTGAGTCAGAAAGCAGGAGTCAAGGGGATGCTGTAAAATGAAAATACAAAAATAGATCTCTGTTTGCTCATCTCTTCTTGACTTCCCTTTGCAAGGCTGTATCGGCGCGTGCTTGATGGGGTATGAAGGCTCTGACCTTGTCAGATGCATCAAATAGGACATGAGAGCATGGAAATGTTATATTTTTTTTCAAGGAGAGAAATAAGGGTTAGCAAGAAATGCAGAAAAGCCAAATGGGCAGATGGCCGCATTCCTTCCTCCGTAGAAATCCAGGCCTGAGACTTGCTTCTAGCTTGGCTTGAATTGGAGATTTCAGGAAATGAGCCCAAAAGTTGCTTATTTTACCATTCCCCTTATGTAGCATTTCATTGTCATCTGTGCGGCTTCTGTGAGGCACTGACCTTTCGCAGGCAGCGGTGTGGCAGAAAGACGCAGTGCTAATGTATGGGCCCTTGTGCTGGCTGCAGAGGTTGTGCTGGCGTCCTTTCTCTGGTGTGCTGTAGCATCTAGAGGATGTCTAGCGGAAGGTGTCCCTGCCCGTGGCAGGGGGGTGGAACTGGATGAGCTTTAAGGTCCTTTCCACCCGAAATCAGTCCGTGATTCTGCGCTGGATGATGCCACGTCCCCTGTGTTCATGATGTGTGAGGCAGAGATTTGGGGCTTTTATTCTTCTAAAAGACTCTTTTTTGTTTCCCTTCTGAGGGTTCAACTAAAAAACCCCAGGGTCAATGGGTCAGTAAGGGTGAGCTTGGGATGTGCTGGGTGTCCTTGGAGCTGGGTCCCCAGCTTTCTTCTGGTAGACGAGCTCTGTAGGGACAGGCTCTTGGCTGCGAGCTCTTCACAGGAGAGGGACAAACAGGGATGATGGCAGCCTTGGTCTCTTGCCTGTGCTTTTTCTGTATGCTAGGGGAAAGCCTTATAGTCAAACCTGATTTCATTTCTCTGCCTCTTCCCCTAAAAGCTTGGTTTTGCCAAGCTGTTTGGGAACTAGGGCATAGTACCTGCTCCCTGCTCACCTCCCGTGGGTAATCTCCTCCTCTCCATTCACCTTATCTCACTTCCTGCAGGCTGTGATTGCAGATGGAACACGTGCTTGGGTTGCTTTAAGCACAAAACTGAACCTGGGGTGTCTCTAGGGCTCCCCCAAGAAGTGGCATGATAGCTCGGAGCAATGGCATCAGGAAGCCTGACAGGGGTTGTTGGTGGCAGTGGCCCACCTCAGTGTGCTTGGCCATGGGGTGGATGTGTCTGTCATACTTGAGTTTCTTCCAACACATCCAAAACCAGGATATGCAGAAGGTTCTGCCTGAATAACAGATTTCTCCTTTAAAGGTGCTGCATGCAGGGCAGTCTCAGGCCTCTGAAACTGGGCGAATTGAGTGTGTTGTTAACACCATACCCTTGAACAATGACTCTGTAGTTGGGAAGGTTAGGAATTAGTGTTTTAGCAGGCAAAAGCCTTGTGTGTGCTTATATTCAGAGAAATTACATGGGAAGGGAACGCTGTCCTGCTCAGCAGATCTGCCTCAGTGCAGCTTGGAGGACATGCAGTGTCACATAATATGGGGTTTGGGAGAAACATCAGGAGCAGAGTCCAGGCACACGGGTGCAGGAGTCATGTCTGACAGCAGCTGAAGAAGTCACCACGTTCCAAGCAGCACTGAGTGACTGTGTGCTGACACCCACTGTGTGTTGGTGGCCAAATGATGGGCTGCAAGTGATGTGCTGGGGGGGTGGTGAACCATCACCTGGCTGTAACCCCATGGCTCTCACTCACTTCCTTGTGTCTTTGTGTTAAACAGCAAGGCAGCTTTTGGTTTCGCTGTGCACCAGATCTCCCGCTGCATCTCAGTAGCAAAACTAGCGGGAGTGCTACGAGAGGTGGGAAATGGCTCCAGGGTCTGTTTGCAGCCTGAGTTCATTACTTTAAGGCAAGGGCAGGCAGTGTCCCGTGGAGCGGGGTCTCGGGAGCAGCATTCTCAGCTCTGGGTCCAGCACAGGCTCCTGTGACCAGAGCCCCATGGTGCCTGTCTCCACACCGTGCTGAGCTCAAACTGGTATTTTGTTGGGCTGAGTCCTAATACCATGTGTGTCTGTTATGGTATGTTAAAAAGCAGTGGAAATACACGTTTCCTCCTCCACGTTACAGCCACCCTGAGACCTTACCTGCTTCTGATTATGCAGAGGGTACAATGCACCATCACTTTTTTATCTATAGTTGGGTTCAAACAGACCCAAAGAGAAGTTGTGAGGCAGAGGGAGGCTAGGGAGCCCATTTAGCTTCCTCTAATGTGGTTAATTATCTCTCATTTCTTGTGCCACTTCCCTTACAAGCATTCACTGAAGTGCCTGATTGGTGGCCACTGAGACCCATGGAAGTCCCTGTGCTGTCTGCTGAGGGGGTGGCTCAGCCCCATGGTGATGCTCTGAATCTGTTCCTTGTCTGACTTTGGCTACTGTTGTCAGCGTGTTGATCTTGCTTATACCTCCCCTGGCATATCCAAGAAGTCTGCTTTATTACTGTTTTTTCATTTGCTTGTCATAGCTTTGAATACCTTTATTATTTCTTCTCTCCTTGGCATAGATACCTTCTGCTTATAATCTTCTTAGCTGTCTCTGAGCACCAAGGCTTCCTGTTCATTTCAAAGACTGCTGTTTTAAAGGAAGGTGTGATCCAGACATGTCCAATTCTTTCTTTTCTCCTGTGATTTGACAGGCTTGAAAATATTCGTGTCCTGATTTCCCCCACACATGCTCCCAAACACTCTTTGGCTCTGACAAAAATTGCATCCCTGCTCCTCAGGAGAAATCCCCCAAAAGCAAAGCACCACCTGCACTACAGCACAATTAACAGCCCTCTAATGAAATACTGATACAGGCAGCTTCGCAGCGACGGGCAGTAGCAGCTCACAAAGCTCATTGCTTATACTGCTGCAGAGATGGGAGGAGGCTCCTGTGGTCTTGGGCAGCCCCATGAGTGCATTCAGGGCTGAAAAGCACCAGCATCCAGGGCTGAAAAGACATACATTTGAAGCCAGAGGCCCCAGCTCATGTCTGATTTCTGCCTCCCTGATGCACCTGAGGCCAGGAAGCAGGTGATGGACCACAGGGGTTTGGGCTGACCCCATGCAGTGCCCAGAGCAGCAGCCTCAATGTCCCCACTGCACAAGAGCTTTGGTGCCTTGAGACAGGGGTTGAGAAAGGAGCCAACAGAGAGCTGCTTTGCTCCTGTCTCACAAAGGTGGGCAGAAACAGGACCTCAGGGAAGTCGAGGTTCCCTGGTGCTCGAGTGAGGTGTCTGACTTGCCAGGCTGCAGAGTTGAGCTGTCTGCATCCACTCCCTTCTCCATCTCTGGTTCTCCCAGTGCATGTCATTACCTTGTTCAAAGTGGGATAGCTTCAGTGTAAAAGGGTGAAGGGGGCTTACCCCAGGATAACGCTCAGGGCAAGCAGGATGCTCTCCTGTGCAGTCTGAGACCTGACATTCAAGTCCCCAGTGGAAAATGGACCCAGCAGGGACTTGGATGTAAGTCTGCGCTTGCCACATAAATCACATAAATCCCCTGAGGCCAGGATCCTGTACCCATCACCCAAGATCTGCCTGTACCATGAGCCTGACAAAAACAACAGGGTTCATCCACATCAGGGCATGGACTGAACTGCAGTGGCTGAGATGTTGGAGCCAGGGTATAACTTCAGACGACTGCAGGGCATCTGTGGTTTCGTTTTGGAGAGCTGGGGGGAGTCCTGCTCACCCCTTTCCTTGTGTCTTAGCAGGCATGTTTAAGATATCCACCTAAAATAACCCATTTTCAGTGTTCCATCCTGCAGGCAGCACCTGCCCTCTCCTGTGGGGACAGAGGGGTCAGCAGAAGGAGACCTTGTACAGGCAGATGAGGAGACTCAACACCCCACTGCATTTTGGCTGCAAGAGCCAAGGAGTGGAACTGGGTATTACCAGAACCTCTGCACAAGTAACCTCTCACTGCTGCCTTCTGCCAGATGCTTACTTTCTTCTTCAATGGTTTCCTGCTTCTCATAGTCTTGAAAATGCATCTGCATTGTTTATCTGACCCTCACACATGGTCACAGCCTTTACAGCCTCTGCCTTGGCTGTTATTACGCTTTCCAAAGCCTCTCCATTGCTTAAGCCCTCTAGTCTTTCCGCCAGCACCCATGGTTTATGCCTTGGTTATGCCTCCCTTCCTTTTAATTGATTTTTCACACTACTTTGCTTGTCCCTGTTGCTCTCTTTTATTTAATTTATTGCTCCCTAGCCATCATAACACCTGGGCAAGCCTTTAATTTATTTCTTCCCATGTCTCATTGCCCCCCTCTGTCCTTTCCCTTTATTGATTTCTCCAGTTTGTTTTCACCCTGTGCTTGCCAGCATCATCTCCTATTCTTCCCTTCCCCTCCAAATTGTTCAGCTGAATTCCTCCCCCTACTAGTGACCTTGCTGCCTTATAATTCCTGTCGCAGCAGGGCTGAGATTGCTGTTCGTTGGGTCCCCATCACCCATTGCTTGTGCTTAGCTTCCACCCCAACCTCCAAGCCTCTCAGAATTAACTCTGGGCAATCTCTGTCCAAGTTGCTGCGGTAAGGAAAAGGTCCTTTTTCAGTGATCCTCCTCCAAATGTAAGAGGTTCAGTGGCCATAACCTGATGTAGTTTCTCCTTGGAGTTGCCTGCAGGCAGGCAATCACCCCCAGGGGCAGGGATGGACTCATGGGGTCAGATTCCACTGGGTTTCATTTCTGACCAAGGGAAGAAGTTCATGCTCTCAGCAGCTCTTTGTTCCTGCTGTTATCCTGGAGATGAGAAAGTGCAGCTATTCCTGCCCGGAGAGACTTGGCTGCTCACAGCCCAGCTCTCTGTGACAGAGCTTTTTCCTGCTCTGCATTTAGACTGTGAGGATACCATGGAAGAAGAGAGGGTATAAATGACTCTTCTGTCTCAGTTGCCACAGCTCAGCTCACAAGAGCTGGTTGTCCACAGGCACAGGAAAAGAGGAACCCCAAAAGTGGGAGAGGGTCAGAGGTGGGAGTCCACGCAGCCAGGCGGGATGTAGAGCTATTACCTGCTTTCCTGTAGAACAAGCATAGGACATCAGCATGCTGTGGCTCTGAATTGTGATTATCTACATAGTTCCCTGTGCTGTCCATGCTAAAAAGTATGCTGGTTAGGTCTGTGCTTGTATACGTGGTGTCCATTTCATGGGACGTTGTGTAACTGAGACAGTTACACAGTGAAGGACCTGATCTTATAAAGGGCGAGTTTGAAACTGTCTCTAGCAAAGGACATGTTTGGATTTATCTCCTGTCTCTCAGGCCATCACATTGGTAAGCACTTGAGTGTATCAGACCTGGGATATTAGCATCATGTGGGAAATGGGGAAATACAAAGGGCATTGCATGGGCTGTGTCAAGAAGATCTCAGATAGGCATCAGAGGGTGGCTGAGCTCCAGGGCATGGCGTGTGTGGTCTGCCCAGCATGGACCCTAGTGAAGAAAGTTCCCACAAGGTCCCCATGAAGGTCTGTTCCTGAGAAACTAATTGAACCTTGCTGGTTTCATTGGTTATAAATACTTGTAACTCTGCAGTGAGGTATTGACATGGTTATATTTTACTAGGAAATAAAATGGAGCTATATCATGGAAATTGCCTGTGCCCCAGGTGGAGCTGGCTGCTGCATTCAGCAGGCGTGTGTAGGATGGGTCCTGAAAAGTGGGAATTCAGCTCCAGCCTAAGGCAGACCTTCCTCCCTCCAAGTTAAATGCCTCAGCCCTTAGTTGGACCAGTTTATTTCATTGATTTTATTTTAATAACTCTCTTTTATTCGCTTTTTCTCTTTAGTTCTTCCTATTTTTCATTCTCCCTTTTCCATTCAAGCTTGACGTCATAGATAGGATCATCCTGTGAACTCTGAAGGTCACTTTCCTGGTACTTTCAGGGAAATCTGTAGGTGTCTGTGAAGTGCTGACCCTTTTTCCAAATTAAGAATCTCTCCCTGCCTATCTTCAACAACTGACATAATTGCACGGGAAAGCAGAACAGCTTCCTTCTATCCCTGTTGCTTTACATCTGCAGGCACAGAAATAGCCTTTTTTCAGTGTAGGAAGGGCTCTCCCCACACTACCCATATAGTGCTTTACAGCAGTTTGGGCTGGGAGAGGTTTTTTTTCCCAATGTATAAAAGGAAACTTAACGACAGAGACCATTTGGGTGGTCGTTCAGTGGTATGACTGCATCCATTAGACGGGAACTGAGATTAAAACTTAGGTGTGCCTAAATAGCTAGGGAAATAGAAACAGACACAGCTCCCTTTGTCGTTACAACTTGGACAAGCTTAAAAACTGGAAAATAGGCCTGTATTTTATTGTTAGACCTAGGGAAAAGGGGGTTTTGCTTCATTTTCTGTGATGTTTGTATTGAGGCAGTAACTGACAGGCAGGGATGCGTAACTGCTTGGATAATTTATCTGTGATTCTGAATTGTGGTTCTTTTGTGAAATACCCCAGGCTGCTCCGCGTGGTGATTGATTCAATACATCTGCCTTCCCCTGTGAGTGACATCTCTTCTTGTCTCCATAGGCTCTCTGCAAATCAGGAGCTATAAATAAACAGCAATATCTGTATTTGCAGGGGGTGGAAAGCTGCGCTGGAGCTTTTCCTCTGTACGTTGTAAACAAGGACGGGTGATTAAGGGATGCTGTAAGTCAAAGCCGTGCAGAAACGGGGAACACACACAGAAGCTTCTTTGTGGCACATGAAACCTGCAGCATCGTAAAAGCACGGGATGCTATTTTGTAGTTTAAGGAAAAAGTGTATAAGGGCACAGAAAGTTTATAACAAGGAATGGCTAAGCCGTTCAGTGAGCTTTTTCTCATGCCCACAAGCAGAGTATAAATAATGGCATTCGTGGGCCTGGGGCTTCAAGTCTTGATGGTCTGGAAAAGCAATGCATGAGAGGGGGTGAAAGTTTGACAAGCAATGTAAGATTTGGGGGGTTCTCTGATTTTTGGCTTCAGGATTCTGTGGTGAGGGAGCTCCTGCAGGCGTCCACATCCTGTGGGTATGGCTCATAGGCACCCTTGGTACAGGAAAGGGGATTTTGTGGCTCACTCCCAGCCAGTGCACCTTGGCAGTTCCCATTGGCTCTAAAAAGATTTCCCAACCAATGGGTTATGAAAAGAGCCTAATTTTGTTTAGAATCAATCTGGTTTAACGTTTAACCCACAGCTGTTGCACTGGGATTTTCCAGGTGAGGCTCAGACAATGTTGGTGGCTACTTTGCAATGAGCTGCTTGGCTTTTCAGGGGTGCTACTTGCTTTGCACTGCAGTCACAGGTGCATACCAGTTGCTTTTGGATGTGGATAAGTCAGTGGCAAATGTTTTAATCAGAGGGGAAGGCTGGTCTTCTGTTAGCCTCGGGATCTGGCATGTGGATTTTTATTCAGTTTATTAGTACAAAAGCTGAAGGTAAGAGGCATGTCTGGCTGTGCAAAATGGCCTGGATTAATTCAAGCCCAAACTTTGGCACCATCTGACTGCTTGTAGTGGACCTAGGAAGTAAAACCACACAGCATTGGTTTTATTTCTTTGGAGAGGTAATTGAAAGCAAGCTCAGCCCTGTTTGCCTCAAAGCAAGTGCTGGTGAAGATGCTGTGAGCAGGGCTAGGGCAAGCCTCACAGGATGAGTACATTGGAGTTATCCTGCCGCCGAGTCCCTGGTGAGCCATTAAGAATCTTTCTGTGACTTTATGGGGCTGTTTTTCTAGGAGAAATGACCCCAGAAAACGGTTCCCTGAGCTTCTCTTTACATCGGTGGCATTGCTTCCTCATAAGCATTTTTCCACAGAGCTGTCTCCTTGGTAAACTGTAATCCATAGATCGGAAGCTCCATCACAGAGCTGCATGTGGCATGAAAATCTTTCACCATCTCTTATCTAATTCAGTTGACAAGAGAAAACAAAGCCGCAGGAGAGGCTCTGCCAGGCACTTGCTGTCCTGTTTGCCCTTTGTATGTCCTTTCAGTCCTGCCTTTCAAACTCCTAACAATGGCGTCCTGGGAGAGATGTCACACCTACTGCAGGCAGGGACCTGGCCGGTGTCAGCTCTACCTGCAGACTGGTGAAGCATCTCCTTGAGGCAGCACTGCTTTGGAGTGCAGCAGACCAGGCACAGCGCCTCAAATGCAGGACACAGTGGCCAGCATCATGGTGTCTGCACTGGAAACCTTTCATGAAGGCAAGGCAGAGTAGAGACATAGCTCCTGCCTCTGGTGCTTCCCGTGAGCTCCCCCCATGTGAGCTGTAGGGAAGCTGGGAGCGCCCTGATGGTTCATCCTGAAGTCCCTCCACCACAAAAGCCTCTCCTGGGACTGACATGCTGCAGCAGCCCCAAGGATGGCAGTGGGGCTGAAGAAGTGCAGGGGGTCCGTCATCATCAATGGACATTGCCTTGTGCTACAAAAATACGATGCTTCCTACTGCGCCAGAAACTGGCTTCTCATGTGGTCAGTGCCCAGACCTTCTCACGTATGCCTGCCTTTCTCTGTTCCTCAATCCCTGTGGTCTGCCCAACCCAATTTCACTTACAGAAGTATTTCTATGATGTCTGCAATAGTGTATCAGTCCCTAGGGCATGTTTTGGGCTTCTTTGCCTTCATCTTTTGTAACAGCTGTGTTCACTACCGCAGTGCCAGAGCTGTTTCATTGGTGCAGTGGAGCTCATTCACAGGCAGGAGCATTGCTAAACTGGAAGGACATCCACCTGCATTCAGCTGGTTTGTATTTTCTTCTTCAGCTTTGGTATTAACATCAAACTTGCAAAATTGGAAGGTATTAGATTTTTATAGAGGTGCTTCTCTTTGTGTGATGAGACGGCTGATGGCAGTCTTAATCCTGCAGGTGGTGTGCTGTCAATCCATCTAAAGCTGCACTGTATTAGCACTCTGATATCAGAAATATCCCTCCTGATATCAGAAATACCCCTCCAACAGAGAGCTTTGGAAAGCAGAGTGCATTACCTTTATGCCTGGGCATGTGTGTGCACGCTGCTTTCCTGGCTTCATGTTTGAATTTGCAAAGAATCTGTCACATCAGTAATGCCTCCTATGAATTTGGATATTAGTGTGAAGGGAAGAACATCCCATTTCTGAAAATGCCAGGTTGCAAGACAATTGCTGAAGCACGTGGAGGGGACATGACCAAGGTGGCCATTCACAGCTGTTCTCTTTGGGTTGTATCTGCGGAACCAGGGGACGCTCAGTAACTAGCAGCCCATATCTTCTTCAGTATTCCTCTTCCATACCCATCTTCTTCCTTTCCTGGTGCAAGACCATGGGCAGATGTGGCCATAGGGATTATGGGGTCCTGCGCTTCCCCGGAGCTTGGGGACCCTGCTTGGCTCGAGGATCTCATATCCAGACCCTCTTCCAGGGAAGGCAGCGGAGTGGAGGCATGGAAGTGAGATTTGGGCTGGTAACTAGATTACTGGAGGTTTTTTTAATACCAAGAATCTGTTTTCCGTTGAGCTTCTTCTATTCGTCAGTTCTAAAAATAGCGCAGAACAGTAGGCAGGAAACAAAAAGTGTCATTTATAAAACGAAACTGTTGTGGTTGTTGTGGACAAGAACATTTTTAGACAATTCTTTTCTTTTCTCACTGAAATCCTCCCCAGTGAACAAGCTGGTTTTTCCCACCTTGTTCCAATAAGCAAGCAGAGCTTAGTTCAAGGTAAATTCTGCTCATCCCTCCATGATTCATCATTCCCTCCCCCTGTACCAGATCTGTCACTTGGCTGAGTGTTTAACGCCAGAGGCAAGGCTGGGATGGAGGGCTGGGCAGGGAGAGATGTGTCTCTTTCAAAGCTCTGACTGCAGTGATGGAGCAGCATCCAGTGTTGTATGAGCAGTTAGGACAGAACATGTGAGTGGAAAAATACGCAACGTGTTGCACAAAGTAACTTGGTGATTCTCAATTAATATCCTAATGGCCTTTTTTTTAATTATTAACTCCAAAATGACAGAGCTGAGTTGCAAATCCTATGGAATATAAAACCGAAGACTCTTTATTGACATTTTGGAATTACAAATTACGTTTGTTGCGAAAAATAACCCAGAAACCGTCTGTTTAATTGGTTGTAGGTTGCAATTTGTGTGCACTTGGGTAAGGAAAATACAGCTCTCTAGGGGATTGTTAAAAATCACTTTCCTTTGAGTCAGCAAAGTTCAGAGCTGGGAAGGAAACAGATCCATATTCTATAAAACTTCAGACTAACAAGTAGCTCTGTCCAAGGGATTGCTCTCGGTGGAGCAAGAGATGCACTGGCTCTGGTCGGCTTGTGGTGGGGTGGACAGAGAAAGAAGGGAGAGCTTTTGGGGTTTCAGAGTATCTTGTAGCTGTGGCAGCCTGGCCTTACTTTGCAGTACCTTCAGAAATGTGGGGTGAGCTCCCTGGTCAGAGCTTTCTGGCTGCAAACAGGAAGTTGGGATCCATCTCTTAAAAAATACACGTCAAAAGCTGACCTGCTTATCCCGGATGTGTCTCTGGTAGATAAATGAAAGCTGTGATTCCTCACATCTTGCATGGATTTCCCAGGAAGCTGCCTTTGCCTAATGCAGGTCATAGAATCATAGAATAGTTTGGGTTGGAAGGGACCTTCAAAGGTCATCTAGTCCAACCCCGTGGAGATAGTCAAAGCCAATACATGGAAGCTGTGATGCCTACTGAAGGCACTGGAGGAAGATGTGGTGTCTGGAGCAGAACTGCCTTTGTCCAGGTGCCCCAGTGCCATGGAACAAACAGGCATGTGGTCTCTGCCCTCCAAAATAGCTTCCCCAAGGAAGGTAACATGAGGCTAGTGTCTTTCTGACAAAGCCCTTCGTAAAACCCCACTGAAAGCTTGCTAGTGCAGAAAGCTGTGTTAACACCATTAATTAGAAGTGAAGCTTACACTCCAGGTGGCAAAAGCCCCTGGAGATTAAAGATCAACATTTAGCCTAAGAAAGGGCTTTGCTCTGACTAATTTGATGAATCTCAGTATTTGGCGTGGGATTTCTTTGTGGAGAAGGAAATCGGGGCTGCCCAGTGTCATTTTCCATTGGTGAGGAGGAGGAGGAGGGAGATGCTGAGGGGATGGATGTAAGAGCATGGCAAAGGATGAATGTAGGAGCGTGGCAGTGAAATGAGGGAATGTGGGGAAGCAAGCCGGGGAAATGGTGTACGTGAATAGAAACTGATGTCTCATGACTGCTTTCCCCTCTACAGCGCGTTGCCTCCTTGTGTCTCCATACTAAGGGTGTCTTCACGCGCCATGTGGATACAGCAGTGTCCTGCCTGCATCTCTTGCCTGAGCTGTGTCTCATTGCAGTGCAGGTTTTCTCTCCTGTGGTTCGCTAAATGCAACAGGAGATTGGGTGTCAACCATCACCTCTCCTGGTGAAAATTAAGGTGATGCTGGGGTAGAAGCCCCTCATCTTCAGCTGGTGTCAGTTGCTATAGGCTTTGCAGCATGAGAAAGACAGATCCACCCTGCCTGAACCCCTGCAGCTCCCCTAGGGTCTCTGGAGTGGTGTCCCCTGGCCTCTGAGGCTGCTGCAGATCTAAAAGCTTGTAACTGTAAAATGAGTGGTGGTGTTGGAGCACAATAGGAAAGGTCAGAGCTTTAGCCCTGCATGTGGTACTGTGCCATGGCCAACTCCGAGAGATGCGACTGGGCACTCTTGAAAGAGGTGGAATGTGTGATGGAAGGAGAGGCTGCTCATGAGATGTACACCAGCATTCCTTTTGCTCAGATTGGTTTTACAGGCCTCTTTGGGCTCCATTTCCATGATCCTTCAGGCTGTCTCTGCATCTGTCTGAGTGCTGGGGCACAGCATCACCTGTGTACCACTGCGCCCAATGCAGGGGTGCACAGAAACATATAATCTCTGATCCTATACCCCGAAAGTCAGAGGGTTTTGCCTTTGGCTTCAGTGTGTACTGTTTCGAGCAGCAGCTGGAGTGTTATATCTTCACTATCCCACTGGAACCGCCTTTGAAACAACACAATTAATAGCAATACCTCCTGCCCCAGGCTGAGATTTAGTTAGTGGGTAAGTATGAGTTCCTCCTGTGATTTTTTAATTTAATTTTATTTGTTTTAACCAGATCTCATCAACGCTGTAAAGTATTATTTATCATGGGAGCAGCACAGCAAGCAGTCTATCACACTGCAGTTTGCTGACCAATGCTGGAGATAATCAGCATTTTTCAGTCTCTTTGAAGGGAAGTCCTGCAGAGTGTGATACATTAATAATGCAGTGATCTTAGGGTTTGATGGGAATCCACCTTTCCTAGCTTTCATAGCTCTCCGCAGTGGTAGCACTGGGGGTTTTGTTCTACAGAACAGAAATAAAAAGGGTGAGTTGTAATTCAGGTTTTTTAGGTTAAACATTTCTTTCTTTTTTGGTGCAAATTGTCATAGAAAGTATTTTATTTGGAAGCTGTCACGGTTTTAATACGGAGAATGAAAGCTGTAACACTGGCTGCGAAACAGGGAATTGTAACTTGGAATTGTAACTATGTCCTAAGAAAAAGGACATAGCGGGAATATTTTCCCACGAGCTTTGCTGTTTCATTTCACACATTTCATGGAAAACCTTTCCCACATCCTGACCGGCTCCTCTGGCCCTGTCAAGCAGGGGGTGATTTTCTAATAGACTTGATAGGGCTCCTTTGCAAGGCCTCGCTCCACGCATCAGCCCTGTGTCCTGACCCAGGGTGATGTGTCTCGCTCCCCAGAGACTGCCACTTTCCTTCCAGCCAACACTTGTGCATCGCAATTGGGAGGATCTCTTTTACAGCACACGCTTATTCTTCAAGGGCAACGTTTGCTGTCAAGCCCCACGAGAGCAGTGTGAGCTGCTGGAGATAGAGACAAATTGGCACATGGGGAATAAACTTTGGGTCCTTGAGCACCATGGCCATAGCTGGCCTTTCCTCCGGTGAAACAGGAACAGGGGCACAGCACTGTCACAGAGCACAGCTGATTAAATGTCCTCCTTAAGGTGCTGAAAGCATTCGCCTTGTTCCCCTAACAAGACGGTTCACCCCATTCCCCTCCATCCTCAGTGCTGGTCCATGCCCCCACAGCCCTTCTCCTCAACCATTCCCTATTTATCCACTTCGCAATAAGCAGTAATTGCTTTGTCTCTCAGGTCACTGGGTTGGAGTCCTCCCTGGGGCTTTCATTCCTATATGGCGTGGGCAGAAGCCTGGTATCGGGCAGCCCGTGGTGGCCAAATCCGGTGTCTCTGGCAGCTCACACCCCCCTGGGACAGGGATGAGCAGGAGTGGGCAGGAGCGCTCCCAGCCATGGGTAAAGGGAATCAATCAAGTTACTGCATTTCACAGGGGTGGAAACAGCTGGGTTCAGCAGAGACCTCTCCAAAACCTGCCATCTCCTGACTCCAGAAAGAGTCTTTCCCAGAAAGTTTCATTGTTGTGCCGACAGAAATATTTTTTAAGCCTCCCACTTGGAGCTGGCCTTTTCCAGAAGGGAATTTCTGGACATTAGTTGTGTCCTCTCTGCTCAGGGCTGGATTCTGGGGAATCCCTGCAGCACCCTTTCGTTTGAGACCAGCCCTGTGGCAACAGGGAGCAACCTCAGGCTCCCTCAGGAGGGTGCTCTGGAGTTTCCCCAGGCACGTTCCCCCTTGTCACCACTGTGGAAAAAGACCTGCTGGCCTTTGCCGTGGCTCTGGCTGTTGAAGAGCAGCCTCAGACATGCAGCTTCCTATTGATCCATCTCCTGATGATGCTCTTTGCAGTCAGTGGGACAGCCAGGGTGTAACACACAAATATTTGCTCTGTCAAGAAACACTTGGCAGCCTGTGGGTAAATATTATCAGAGCAGTGACTCTATTAACACAGTCCCAGAGGTACGGGCACATCCTCTGCCAGCACGAATGAGTCCTGGGCTGAGCAGAGGGTCAGGCTGCCCGGTCCCCCCACAGAGCCGTGCACAGTCCCTCAGTGGGTGATGTATGTCCTTGGAGGTCAGACAAAGTAGATCTGCCTTGCTGCTTCAGCTGGAGAAATAACTGCACCAGGTCTGCATTACCCCTGGAAATGGGCTGTAAAGGAGTTAACCCCACACACGCTGATTTCAGCATGCAGAGCCATGTAGCAGTCCATGGTTCTCCCAGAACATCACTAGGGCAGAGGGTGGTAGCAGTGTGCGGCAGCTTAGCCAGGGGTGGGATGCTGGATGGTGAGCACGGAGGGCTGGTGCTGACCGTGCATGGACCTCAGTGGGAAGCCTGTGCCTGTTTGCATCTCCATCGGGGAGGACCAGGGAGCTTGTTCAGTGGCAGTGAAAGGAGAAGCAGCAGGGAAGGGCTTGCACACATCTCACTGTAGTGGTCACATCAAAGGAGGAGACTCAGAGTTTAGTGAGAGGGTTTGCACTATCTCTGTAGCACGCAGATCGATAATGTGATGTGCAGCAGCTGCTGTCACTAAAGTGTGTCGACAAGCCTCATTACCGTTGGCTTATGAACGCAGTTGAGTGTAATTGTTCGCTGTACTTAAAAACCAGAACCAGGAGAAATTGCCAGAATATATTTTCCGGGTGTGAAATGCTGGAAATAATAGAGCTGAGGGTAGACATTCATGTTTAGAGCAGTGTAAAATAGCAGGGCTGTGATTTAAGGAAGCAAATAAAACATTTCACCTGGTGCTGTGGTTTTACACACACAGTCAAGTGCTTACAGCTTCTTCTGGAAAGCTTTCAGTTAGGGCCATGTGGCAGAGAAGATGGACTGTGGCTGGGCTGGGGATCCCAAATCTGGGCCCACAAGCTGGAATCCCCCAAGCTGGTGTCTCCCACACGTGCAGTGTTAACCTGCTGCCTCTGAACAATGGGAAATGGGTTGTTCAAAGAGGAAGGCTGGAGGGATCTCTTGGGCGATGGCATCAGCGCATCACCATCACTCCACCATTGCTTCTACCTCCTGGTGTTCGCTCACAATCTACCCTGCCTGTGGCCAGGATTGAGCCTGGGAACTGATGTGTGATTAAAGTAGCTCCTTCAAAAGACATGCAGTTAAGAAGTGAACAGTCAAACACTCCCCTGCCCTCTTGTCACTTGTGCCAGTGGTTGATCATCTCCCTGTTAAAATTTGTGCCCTTTGTCTCATTTGCATTGATCAGGCTTTGGCTTGCAGCCATTTATTCCTGTTCTGCCTTTACCCTTTTGATTAAAGAGCCCTTTTGTATCCAGTGTTGTCTGCAGGTGAAAGTTCTTACACATCACCTCCCCAGTTCCTTTCTGATAAGCTAAACAGAACAAAGTCTGTCATTTTTCCTTTGTCAAGCATTTTCTTCAATCCCTGACTCGTGTTTGTGGCTCTGTTCTGCACCTGCGTTTTTTCTAAGATCTGTATAATTTGGATGTTGAGTTAGGCATTTAAGTTTTCAAATCTGAAGTGCAAAAGTCCTGCCAAGCCTCAAGCCCTGAGCATGGAGACTTGCCCATCAGATCAGAGCCTTGTCTGTGAGACCCTCCCTTGCTTGATGCTTGTTGAGCAGGAAGCCCCCAAATGCCTGGGATTTAGGATTCCAAGGACTGGCAGGAGGATGCAGCACATGTCTGAGCAGGGTCCCTGTGTTCAAACCAGCCATGCTAGAAGCTCAGGTCCAGGCTGCAGCCTCCTGCCGTGGCCTTCGTGCTGACGGGCGCTCTTCTACCCTGCAGGCTGCGAGCGCCAAACCATCGTTTTGCTGGCCACCATCTCATGTGCAGGAACAAAGGGTATGGGAAGATACCTGGTGGTGGCTTTATCAGGTGGTCATTCAAAGCCTGCCTATTCTCCAGTCCACCAGCGAGCAACGAGAGTCTCACTTGTCCATCTGTAGAGCCACAGCAAGTGCTGTTGAGGTCCATGTTGCCGTGTCTTGATGAGGTCAGTATCTGGCCCCACCAGCCTGTGCCGACCAATCAGTGTGGTTATTTATCACACGATCACATCCATTAACCCATTTGGATGAGGAGTGCAAGACACTGCCCAGGGCAATTCTTTGCACTGGGTCTAAGTCTGGGTTAACAGCTCAGCACTGACTCTGCTCCAACTGTGAAATCCCAGTCTGTGCTCCTCCTGGTGAAGGAGGAGGATGAATTTCAGTTTAAAATAACCTTGACCCGTTTATTATTGCCTTTGTGAATAAGCCCCTGGAGAAGACTGTAGGTCAACATCTGGCTCAGTTTTGGCAATATCATTTTGAACAGAGATGTTCTTAAACTGAATCAGCATGAGTTACTAGTTCATATCAGACCTTTTTCACATGATAAAGCCAAGACAGATACAGCATCTCCTTTCTGGTCTGGTGCCCCACCAAGCTCACCAGCAATGTCTCTTTAACCCCTCTTGGAAAGGCCAGCTCAGGATCAGGCTAAATGCAAGTGCACACTGGTGTTTATATTGATCTGAAGTTCATTTCTCCTAGCCTTGCTCCCTTTACTTCTTTCCCTTGGTTTGTTCAGAGGACATGCTGTGCTCACAAAGGTGGGTTCAGATGGGCAGTGCCATCCCTAATGAGTATCTACCAAGCTGGAACCACCAGACTCCCTGTGCAGTGATACACCCAAGGCCAACATCAGTGAGGACTGAGGGCACCTCCAGCTCTACTGGGGCATTTTGCTTTCTGTTCCTCCCACCAGAATATGCAAGGGAGAAAAGGAAAGACACAAAGTGATCCAGATTTTCTGAAACTCCCTCAAAGCTGCCACAATGGCTTTTGGTCGCCTTCCAGCTCCTCCAACCTGATTCATCCAAGAGGAGCCTTTTTCTGCTGATGAAGACACCCCAGGAAGGTGGACTGGAGGATGCAGTGCATCATAGTGCAATCATCATAGCAGATGGAAATCTGGGATATCCTCTTGAAATCAAAGAAACTGTGGGACTCTTCAGCATTGAGGATTCAAACCCCTCAATAAATCCTTCTGTCGCCATCTCAGAACCATTCCAGAGATGGTGCATCCTCATTTCTTTTCAGCAAACCATACAGTAGACCCCAAAAGTGGTTCTGTTTGCACAGCCTTCACTTTCATTTTATCACTCTCTCATGATATTTAAAAGCTCAGATACCTGAAACACTTTAGCTCTGTGCTGAGTGGCTTACTGAATTCCAGAACCCGGCTCTCCGAGCCTCTCTTAATTTGGCACTTGATTGAAAGTCTAAATCTGAAGACTCGGGTATTGACTACAGCTGTGCTAAGCTAAGGTGATCTGCTCAGTGTAGCTCAAGCCATGCCGAGCCAATCTCTTTTCTCAATGTCCTTCATCCTTGCTCTTAAACAGGCATCACAGATTGCTGAAAACCCCTGATGTTTCTACTGTGTTGGCTGGAGAGAGTCTCTAAGGTTTATGTTAGCTCTTGGGCACTGTTGTCACGTGAGTTTCTGCTGCAGTTGGTGGTTAATAAAGACTACCTGTCCATTTAGCAGGCAGCAGTTGGTGACCAGCACGAACTTTGGTTTGAATGCTCAAGCATTGATCTTTTTGGTGGCTTGGGGTGGTTTTTAAGTACTGTGCGGTTGTTCAGGTATTTGCATAACAAACAAGGAGCCCACTGTCAGACGCCAGCTTGCTTTTCGTATCTGCAGTATAGGCTTCAGTGGTTTTGTCTGACATGGAGATATTTAGAGCCAGTCTCCCAAAGAACACACAGGTTTCTAGGTGGGAGTCAGGTACTTATGGCATGATGAACCTGACCCTGTGGATCATGCACTGATGCTCCTTTGTCCAAGCAATCACAGGGTGTGTAGCAAGGACACTGGACAGACAAAAGCGAACAGTATGGTTCACTGGCATATGCTGCTCCTCTACCCTGCATTGCTGCTGCATCAACCACAGAATGAAGCCAGCCAAGCCAGAAGAGCTGGTTAGAGATACGGAGGCGAGTGAAAGACAGGAGGTCTGTGCTCTGTGCTGAACCTGCACTGCCAGGCTGTGAGGAGGAGGCAAAGGAATGCTCCCAACGTGAACTTTACTGACTGCATGGCTTGGGCTGGAGAGACATGGGTGCCGGGTTGGAAGTGCACGGTGCAGAGCTCCCAAGAGAGAGCAAGGCTGGGCGACTGGAGACCTCCAAGGCAATGAATCTCAGTGAGATGTTTGCAGGTGGGTTTGTTGCCCCCGCCTTGTATCAGCCACGTGCCAGCAGCACACTGACACATCACCCAGCTTTGGTATCTGTGGCAACACCTTAAGCAAGTGCCATTTCAGCAGCAGCTACAGCCACTGACTCCAGCTTTCTGCTTCCCAGTGCTGCTCAAATCAAGCTGGAATCTGCCTGCAGATTGCCAGGTCAGGTTGTATTGCTCATCTTGCTGGGGACCACTTACTGCTAAGGCTGTCTCACACTCAGTTTTGAAAGGAACGACTTTTGTGTCTGTTGTTCTAGGCTCTGCTTGTCTATCTCATAATTGCCTTCTTTAAATTGTCTCTTGCAACTGGTATGCTCCAGCTGCTCCAGTAGCTGCTCTAGGTTGCACATCTCCTGTCTCCAATCCCTTGACACACGGCCTTTTTCCTTCTGTCTTGTCTCCTCCTCCCAACTCATACCAGCTTGCTTCACTTAGTTGCCCCAGATGGGCCTTCCTTGGCTTGCCCATTTTGTCCTGACAAAGGCAGCGATCAAGGTAGACTGTAATTTAATTGAATTTTCTTCAGAAGCTTTAAGTGGGATAATCCTGAAGCTTAGTCTTGCCTCTGAGTCACAGCTAATGGCCTTGCTCACTTGTGAAAGGGGTTTTATTTTAGCTCCCTGGTATAATCAGCATCCCTCAGTCTTCACTGTCTTTGCTCCTGATAGGTAACTTCTCATCTGTTTATCCACACAGGATTGGTAAGACTACACATCTCCCTGCCTGAGTGGCCCTGTGAACCTGTGTGCATAGGCAGAAAGACTCAATTTGGAGGTGAAAAATGGCATTACTCCATGCAAATGTAGCGTTTTTATTTTCTGTTCATCTCTAGCCATCTCCAGGTTTTAAAATGCGTTAGAAGGGACAGTGATGCAAATGTGTTGTAAAGCACAAGTGTGCACAGAACTGTGTCCAAAGCAAAAGCAAAGTAAGAGGGATAAGCCCCTGATGCGGGTTTGCTGCTCACTTTGTAAAACACTTTTCAGGGTAGGATCTCATGTCCCTGAAAGGGGTGGCAGGGACGTGCAGTCATAACCGGTCAATGAATTAGCAGCGGACAGGCGGGACATAGCTGCACTAGCTCCATTTATAGATGGGAATTGAGGTCCAGGAAAGGTTAAGTAGCTGCCAATGAGGCCTTGAATGCAGATCCCCACACTCTCCTCTCAATGTCGCCAAGAGCCTGCTCTGCCACTGGGCTGCTGGTCCCAGTGTGTAGGGCAGTGAGGCAGGGCCCCCAGTGCTGCAGCAGTGCAGGGACACACACTGGTCCAGCACTTTGGAAGGGATGGGCTAATGGAAGTAAATGATGCAGAAAGTGACTTGGGATGAATGAAGAACTGGCAGACAGGTGAGCTCAGAGCAACAGAATTTGGTGAAACATTATAGTGTTTACGTGCAGGGCTTCATTTCCAATTTAGTGCATACCACTTGCAGCAACAGCCTGTTGAAGGAGACAGCAGCACAAACCTGCTAGAAACTGGCTGCTCATAACAAACCCCTAAGAAAGCAGTGGTGGAAATATGCAGGAAGAAGTTGCCATCTTGTGGAAGCTGTAATGCTGCTAGTTTCCAGCTCAGCCAAGACTTCATCCCACTGGAGAGGGCTGGACATTGCACATCCCTGCCCCACCACCCCTCCAGGACAGAAGCCATCGGTGCCATGCTGTAACACACCCGCCACCTTTGCTGGTCTTTGGGATACCTTGTCCTCTACTGGTTTGGGATGTTTTCAAGTTCTAGTCTCCATAACTTAATCTTTGGGAAATCTGTGGGTTATTTGACATGGGGTTTGTTGAGGTTCTCAGCAAAGCCCATGTGTTTGGGGCTGCGTCTGCGGGGTTTGTGCTGTGTTCGCACCTTTGGTAATGGCTGGTGATTACCAGGTCCCTACCACAGCTGAAATCTGTGCTGCTGTGCAGGCTGAGGGAAAGATCAGTAGTTAGTTTGATCATTACAAGCATATAGCCGGGAAGTCAGGTCTGGCTGTAGAAGATTTAATTCATATGGGGAGGGCTGGGGGGGAGATGCTGGTAGACTGAGATAATTCTCCTTTACCATCCTGCCTGCTGAGCAAATTCAGCACCTCCAAATTGTGCAAAACCCCATCTTTATATGTGCAACATCTTTCCCATGTGCTTTGTGTAGCTCCAGATAAGGTTCACAGCAGAATAGAGGTGGTTCTGCTCCTCTGGATGCGCTCAGTGGGCTGCAGGGGTCACTCTTGGGAGGCAGCAGCTCAAGGACCAGCTTTCTGCTGGACCCTTTGAGGCATCCAAAATCAGTCGGAAAGCCTCAGTCACACAGTCTTGTCCATCCTTCGAGCAAGCACAATCCTCCGTGGTTTTTTCTTTTTGACTGAAAAGATGAGACAAGGTTGATTCCTGTTTAGATTTCATGTCAATGCGGCACGGTGGGAAGAGGTGGGAGGACACCATGGGCAATGCAGATCTTCCTTACTTAAGGCTACGGCTGACAGCTTTTTGGAATATAAATTGTAAACTGAAGAGGGCATTAAATAAAGGCTCCGTTTCTCCCTCTCTCCTTCCCCGTCAGAAGAATTTACTCAAAATCCCTCTGTATTCTGCGCAGAGTCCCTGGCTTTATAGTTCACATTAGGGAGCTGGTCCAGCAAAACACTTAAGCTGAAGGGGTGTCCTGTTGCATGTAATGAGGCTGCTCATGTGCTTGGATTTAAGCAAATAATTAAGTGATTTCCTGGATCAGCGCCTTGCAACTGTCCCTTCGTGTTGAGGAGCGCAGTATTTCACATGGATCACGTTAGACCTCTGTTCTGTGCACCCAAAGCCTGGCAGCTGCTATCCTTTCTTCCCTGGTGAACACCGCTTTGAAATCCTTAATCCGCAAAGAAATCTGAGTGTGTAGGTAAGTCATTTGTGATTAGTTACCAAGATCACCATGTCCAATGGAGATGGAAGCACACAAGAGCATGGGGGCATGAGACTTGTGATTTGCTTTCTGCAGCTCTGTTAGGTCACAGAGAAGGAGACGAAAAGTTCAGCTGTATTCAGAGGGCACGTTTAAGTGTTTCGCTTTGCTCAACCAGCTCCTTTCTCAGCTTCTGCTATTAGACTGAAGAATATGATCTCAGAATCCCAGCTTGGCCCCATTCAACAGCCCCCAGCACTGCACACTAATGGGAAGTGTAGTTACATCCAGCCCAGAGCAGAAGAGCTTGGATTTCATCATTGCCATGTGGATGTTCGATGAACTGTGTTAAGTAGATGGCATTGTTGCAGTAGAATTGTGAATATGTGTTGATTCGTATTTATAAATTGGAGTTAATTAATATACTCACTTTTGGGGTTTCGGGAGTTGTGTCGATTTTAGTGAACGCTTTATGGAAAGATTTTCCTAAACGCCTGTGTTTTGGGTAACAAGCCAGTTGGATGGTGCATTTTCTGGGTGCAAAGCCTTCGAAAATGTCAGTCTGAGAAATACATGAAGTGAGCATATGGGGGGTACAGGGAAACTTTGAAAGGTGCCCCTAAGTGGGGTGGGTGAAGCTGCTGTGAGTTCCCATTGAAACCAAATGGATGGGTTTGGATGTACATGTGGATCCTGGCGCTGTGCCCATCTTCTCTGATCATCCTTGCTGTGAATATTTGGCTTACACAGCAATGTCTAAGACTAGAACATGGGCAGGTACTCTATGTTTTGTTTCCAGTGCTTCCTTCATGCAGTGCAATACCGTATTGCGCTGTGAAAGGCACATTTGTGACCTGTGTTGGTAAGACCTCTTTCTGTAGGTACTCCAGCAGTGATCCCATATCTTCACTTCCTGGTGAAGAGCACTTTTTACCCAGACTACATTGAACTTCTCTATCTACAAACGTGCCTACAGAAATCACTGAATAGTTTCAGAAATGGGTTGGAAGGGTTCATTGTGCAGGACATTTATCTTTTTTCTGTTGTAAGTGATGGCATCAAAATACGTATTATAAGCCAGAAAGAGAAAGGTGCTCCTCAGAGCTTTTTGCTAGGGCATTCAGCATCTTACCTGGCTAAGCGAAATCACAGCTAAGCAAACACAGACAGGGTCAGGCAGCGTATGGAGCTGCCAAAAAAAGCCTCTTTACACTCCCAATAAATTGGTCCCATAGGAATTTTGCTTTGAAATTATAATTGACCCAGAGAAGTAAATTATTTCATGGACTTTGAACTCATTAAAAACTCGATCATTCATCTGCAGCTTATTCCTGACACTTAATCAAAAGAAATTTAATGATCTTTCTACCAAACGTTATTTGACATTGCTCGGAATGTATCCACTCCAAAGTACATGGCGCTGATTGTAGGAGTGGAAGGTGTTTATTAGCTCTGTTTGCCACAGCTGCTAAGCACCTCTCAGGAATTTCATAAGTTTCCCAATTAGAAACAATCATTTTGGCGTTTTCTTTTGTGCATTGGTGGAATTCCATCTTCTGTGGAATTTCATAGCTTTAAAACCTTTTACACAAATGAAAGATAACCTGTAGCAGTAAACCCCAGACTAAGAAGTATTTAGGTGATATTTTTTTTTAATCAAACTTTGAGTGATGGTTTTAGATCAAATGTTGAGTGCATACATTAAATTACAGGATATTCACAGCACAGCAGGGTATGGCTTCAGCCGCAGACCCTCTAACACAGCCCTCATGCAGGAAAACATCTCTGTTCAAGAAAGCTTTTTCTTATGTAGCCAACTTAAATCATAGAATCTCAGACCCGTTTGGATTGGAAAGGACCTTAAAGCTCATCCAGTTCCCATCCCCTGCCACGGGCAGGGACATCTTCCACTAGAGCAGGTCGATTGAAGCCCCATCCAACCTGGCCTTGGTGGTGGGTTGTCTTCTTGAACAAGTGATGTCAGACTATGTACGGTTGTGCAATACCCTGGACTTCCAAGAACTGTTATTGCCTCAAACTACCTGTATGTCACAGGATGTAATGTTTCAGCTCAAATCATGCTGCTGCACCAACTGACATTAAAGGCATTTTGGAGAAGGCGGCTAAAATATGCACCTGCTGTGTTCACTCCTTCTGAATATAGAAGGGGTTGTAAATCCTTTAGTAATGCATATGTAGTGATTTTTTTAACTGAGCATTGCCACCTGTCAATGTTTTCCAGAGGGTGAATAACAACACATGAAATCAGCCTGGTGTTTCATTAGGGACAAATCCTGCTCCACTGAAGTTAATATAATAGTTACCTGCTTCTGTGGGTGCAGGGCAGAACCTGCCATTTCACAAGCAGTTGGTGCTACCAGAGTTCATGCAGAGCAGCTTTTGGTCTCAGATCATGAACTGTGTCCAAGTTTCAGCATGAGCTGAACACTTCCTAGATATTGGCAGGTCTAAATACGTATGAAATGTGACTGCCCTAGTGATCGGAAGAGTTTCAGACCTTGCACACTGCCAGGCACCAGAGAGTCTGTGCAGGAGGAAATGTCTGCCTGAGACATGGATTTTCTCGTGCATAATGAACTCAGGCTGAAAGGTTTTATACAACAGAATCGTTCAGAACCTCCTACTCTTCCTTGTAACCTCTCTTATGTCTAAGAAGGATTGTGATCCTGTTATAGTCTTTCCCAAGAGGGTCTCTAAGACCTTGTTGGAGGTTTACTCTTCCCAGCCAGTGATTTTTTTATTGAGCTTGTGGGAATTTGCCAATGATACAGCAGCATGAGCAGCTTTCAGGTTTGCCAGGGGCAGGTTCTCTGTCCTGGGTTTCATCCTTGACACGAGGTTTTCCCCCTGCCCATCCCTCTGAAGCTATGGTCCTATGGGAACCACCATATTCTACATACCATAATGATGACAATAAGAGAGGTGGTGGAGGGAAACCCACCCAGCCCCTGGAGGGACACAGTCCCCAGCGTCTGGTCACCCTCCAGTGCAGGAGTGGGTCAACACTCCCACCTTCCCAGGCATACAGAAGATCTCACCATGCCCTGCAGCAGCTCTGCCTGCCCTCACTGTGCCATGACTCACCAAGAAGCGTGTTGTCGAGGCAGGGGAGCATCCTGCACAGCCCCGAGAACAGGGATGTGTGAAAGAGGATGGGGTTGGATGTGTGTTTGCTTCAAGCCGTATGCTGGATTTCCTACATGTAACTGCTCTTGATCTCCCTCTATCACTTGCGAGAGCTGCCCTGGCATGAAAGATGCTTTCAGCTCCTCAATGCACATGTAAGCATCACCATGATGTGTCTGGCCCCAAATGCCATGGGGACCTCAATAGGTGTGTTTTAATGGGGTACACAGGAGAGAGGTCTGGTTTAAATCTTAATACCTTTAAAATCATAAAATCATGGAGTGGTTTGGGTTGGAAAGGACCTGAAGATGATCTCGTTCCAACCCCCTGTTTGCTTGCTGTTAGTCCTCAAGCTGGGTGTCTGTGGGTGCATGTACAGATGGGAGGCTGGAAACCAGGTCAGGAAATAGAAAATGACACTTCTTGTAGCAAGAAATGTATAAATCTCAGAAGGTTTCCTTCCCCTCCCCCTGCGGGTAAGTGCTGCCTGGCTGGGAAGCAGCAGGGCTCCCCTCCTGTTCCTGAGCTTCCCAAAATGAGGAAAATCCCTCAGTGGCAAATCCTAAAATTATTAGGGCAAGGGGAGTGTGAATTGTTGATCAGGTCCATATTGTCATACGCAGAGTCAGGAGGTAGCAGGGATTTATTCTACCTAGTGAGGAGGATGTTAGATAGGTGGATGTACCTGTTCCTTGAGCATTGCTGAAAGAGAACACGCCATTAGCCAGCATTAGCCACATGGGCCCAAAACACCCATCACCCAAAATGGGCCCATGTAGGACATGTTCTGTAGCCCCCACCCTGCAGAGGAGCACTGCCATAAGCTATAACTTAGCAGCTTCTTGCATTGCAGCGCTCCCAACCACAGAGATGTGGGGAGCTGCTGAGCTGGTCTCCCACGAGCCCCAGGGTTCATGTCCCCATGCAGCCACCAAAGGGGTCAGCAGATGCTGCCTCGCGGTTTAAACCTGGTCATTGCACAACAAGACACACGCTGAACCGTGGGGCTGGTGAAGGGCAGAGCTGCTCCCTGACAGTCCAGCGTTAGAAAGGTGTTTTCTCCTGGATGTGGACATGGAGATGGGATTGACCTGAGGGATGTGTCTGGGGAAGTCATTTGCCCTCCCTTGGAACAGTGATGCCTGATTTTGTTTTGATCTCTTGTCTTTACCCAGACAAATTAATTCATATTTTGCTTTGCAAGAGTGTGACTGATTCATCAAAGGAGCCATCGAAGATAGCACAGGGCAGAATCAGATCGGAATGAGGCTGGTGTTGACACTGATGTGGGCTCTGCCAGCCTGCTTTCACTGGGATGGAGATTGTCCCCAGCTCGGTCCGCTTCAAAAATCCTGTCATCTGATCCCATTCATCCTGTAGAAACCCCAAACCATTTAGATTTTCCCTAAATGTAGCCATGTCTCAACTCCACTCCTCCCACTACAAAGCAGTGCAATTATCTGTGTGTGGCTTGTGCACAAACCCTCCAACGTATTGTGAACATCTGACATTTTCCCAAGAATAAACAACAGGATAGCTGTGAAATGCTTGCGAACGTCTCCTTCCCACTTCCTAACCTCCAGGGAGCAAGCAGCAAATAGTCAGCGCTTTCATTTGGATGTTGAAAGAAAAGCATAACAAAACAGAAGAATATCCCCTAGATGATGCTGTGACTCTGTGTCCCTTCATTCTGCCATCTCCGGTCACTTTGTTCCTTTCGTCTTGTTGAGAGGTTCATCCTTTTGTTACATGTTACTGCTTCTGCTGGTGGGTTGAGAACCTGAACTGCATTAAGCAGTTTTTACTCAGGTCTTTGCAGGACAGTCTGTAGTGGAGATGTATGAGGGAGGAGTGGTACAGAGTAAGGAGCACAGATCTGGATTGGACTGGGGATCACTCAGCCCTGTAAGACAGGACCTGTCCTCTCCTTGTGCATCATTTGCCATTCTGCCCTCACATCCCTTATTCTGGCTCCCCAGAGCAAAAGCACTGTAAAAAATAACCAGCACTGAACTGGAATGTGGTGCTTTTAATTGTATTTTTGTTTTAAAATGGTAGTGCTGGACATGTGTATCTGCCTCCTTCTCAGTGTTGATCAGAAAATAGATTTTATCATAGAAATAGATTTTATCATAATTAGAAATAGATTTTATCATAATTAGATTCGTACCCGCTCCAGTTCTCTGGTTAAGAGAAGGGCCATGACAATGCTCCAAGGGCTGGAGCAGCTCTGCTCTGGAGCCAGGCTGAGAGAGCTGGGCTGGGTCAGCCTGGACAAGAGAAGGCTCCT
>WYDI02023981.1:31835-42166 GCA_009867235.2 Psittacus erithacus | reverse complement strand
TTACTGGACTGTTCTTATCTCAACCCGTGGGAGTTACATTCTTTCAGTTCTCCTCCCCATCCCTCCAGGAGCAGGGGAGAATAAGGCCGGGGGGGAGTGAGGGAGAGGTTGCACAGTTCTGAGTTACAGCTGAGCTTAAACCACGAGACATGTAATGGAGCTTGTCCTGCCTATTTCTCTACTTTTCAATGAATTACACAGTGGAAAGCCCTAATCTGCATAAGTGATACTTGCTGTGCTGGTTCTAATATTTTGATTATTTTTTATTTGTTTAATTCATTAATACTTTGGAGGTAGGAGTAGGAAAATTTTGTGTAATTAGTGAACAACAGAACTGACCTCACTGTAACCTTAAACTCAGCTATACAACCTAGAGCAGTGGATGCTGGAGTATTTCATTAATACTACTTGACTTGTATCTAGCATGTGGGAGTGAAGTCCCTGCTGGTATGTATTCAGGGTGAGGATATAAACTGTATGTGGGTATGAGCCTTGCCCACAGCATGGCAGTATGGTTAAAATCCTAAACCTCATATTTTATTTAAAAGAAAGTGAGCCTACATAGCACAATGTTAAATAAAAACAGATTCTGCACCAGGCTATTTTTCTTCCAACACCCATGGTTAAATTGGGTGCCGTACCTCTGGGTTGCTCAGGTGAAGGCAACAATATAGTGCAAAGCACTGGTGCCTGTGTTGTTGAATAGAGTTGTCACCATGGCTAAATGCAGAAGTTGCATGAGGCGATGCTGCTAGGATGGTGTGTCTGGTAGTCAGCATTTTCCCAAGGGAGTAAACACAGCTGGTTGCACACTGCATCTCTGGGACATTAAGCATAATTAATATGCTCTGAATCATAGAATTATAGAATAGTTATAGTTGGAAAAGATCATCTAGTTCCAACTCCCCTGCCATGAGCAGGGACAGCTCACACTGGACCATATTGCCCAAGGCTCTGTCCAGCCTGGAATGTGATATGTTAGAAAAGTAAGGAATATTCAAGGAAACAGCTGTCTACTGAACATGGAATCTGGAAGGCAGGCTGCCAGATACAGTGGATTTTAAGCCCAAGACATCAACAGAGTGGTTATTTTCTTTGTAAAATAGATATATGGTGGATGTGTTTTTGTGTCATCCAGCATTAATGTTCTTATAGTCTCGCTTTTCAGTAAAGTTGGTTTTCTTTATCTGCAGATGCAATGCTTTTAAAAGAGGATTCGTGGCTTTCTTAGTTCTTCAAAAAGAGAGGTATGTAATGTCCCAGATTTTTGGATAGGTCTTATGCCACTGGTTCTAGTAATTTTGGTCCAAACCTACATATTTGAACCCAGCCCTTGTTATCACCAGCAGTACCTGGCAAAAAAGTCACAGTTACACACTTATTATAATAAATGAGCAAAAGAATAATAAAACTCTAAAGGCAATTATTAAGTGTCCTCAAGGAGTATGGCAAGAACAGTAGCAAGTCCAGTAATGCTACGTTGTATTATTAGTCTTACATTTATTTCATACCTTTTAGTCAGTTAATCATACTCCTGTAAAAAATCCATTTTGTTATCCAACCAAACTGATGAGTAATAATTCAGCAGAGCTTCACTCATGAACAATTATTATTTTACCTGTGGCAAGATTGTAAAGTAGCAAATTACTTTTAAAAGAGCCTTGATCTTTGTTAAGACTGTATTAGCCCCCATTATTAGCTTGTAAACTATAAACAGAAGCTGGCTGCTAGGTGAATGTCCATAGCTCTTGAACTAGCACTATCTCAACATCGGTCAGACACATCTGTGGTTTGGTTTCTCTTTAGAAGAGTTGTTTGCTAGTTCAGAAATTATAAAATTGGTTTCTATGTAAAACATTTATGTCAGATAGACAAGTAAAGACAATGGAGGCTTTTCTTTAGGAAAGAGGTAATGATCAGATGTCCACACTGATCTTTTATGAAATCTGCTGATCTGTTCATGAACTTTATGATGCATCTGAAGATCTTGACAAAAGCGAACAGAATAATTCTCCATTCTTGTCCTTGTATGAAATCTCAGCTAATAGTCTCTCTCAAGAGAGGCCTCAAGCATAGATTCCAGTTTTCAGTGTGTATTCCCCATTGTTAGAAGATTTGTTAGGGGGCAGAGGAAATGGCATTACCAGAAAGCTGCATGTATATAGTCCTGTGTCTTGGGGCTTGGACATTGCAGCAGAGGACTGCAGTTATTGTCTGCATGAGCTAGAGGCATGGAAGGGAGTGACTCGTATGAAATTTAGATCAAGACTGAGATTGTGATAATGACTTATGAAAACAGACATAGAGAAAGGGAACACAAGAAGACTAAGAACAGAAGTCTGCATCCTTGCTAAAATACATAAAAATGGTAATTTAAAGCAATTTTAGGCTTGTTAACTTGTTTGACGATCTTATATGAGTTGCCCAGTAAGCTTATTATGACCTATGTTTGTTAGCAAGCTGCCATCTATTGAAAACAGCTCTTTTGGCTACTGATTTCTTTTTCTACTATTATACTATTATGCTATTAGAAAGACTATTGTATGATGCTGATTTAGTCAGTCAGGGACCAAAACTAATAATGAATGAACCATTTTAGTGAGCTGTTGAACTCTGGGAGGCAGGCAGCATCCCATCTTCTGAGGTTTGCACTGGTTGCTTAATTGCTTCCAGAATCTGTTTAGGGTGTTATAAATCATGTAAGCCTACAAAATACTGTATTTTCGAATGCTACATTACCACAGCTGCTGTTAGCAGAGAACTCGATACTCAATACTGATTTGTTTGCACTCTCCCCTCCCTTTCTCCTTCTCTTTTCCTTTCTCCCTGTACACAGACATGCTATCAGATGTGTTCTCTATAAATGCTCTAGGGCTGTAAACATTACCTCTAGCATCATCTGAGTCTGAAACTGCCTAATACAAGAATCTTCATTTCAGGTTGCACAAGACATCATTTTGAGAGGGCGGAAAAAGGGTTTTGGAAACTACATCTCACAAAGACAAGAGGCTGGAAAGGAGTCTCTGTCTATTTCCTGTTTGCTGAGTTTCCAGTTAGGTTAATGTTGTGATATTTTATGTATTATATTGTTATTAATATTTAAGTTATTTAAAGCTTTGGATAAGTGTATATTATTATTTACATTACATAAACATACCCTATATCCTAGTTATAATGGCAATGTGTGATGCCTTTCATCCTTAAGTATTTATCTTGAGCTCTAGACACAGTGGAATGAACTCTAATAGTTGAGCATAAATAACATTAAATGTAAGTTTTGTATCTTGAACTAAATCATAATTGCCAGTTATGCACTACATCTGGAAAAAAGTCCAGAATATATTTTATTAGAATTTCCCTGTCTGAATTTATTAAGACTATGTAGATATCATTACATATGAAACAAATGGCATATGCAATGAGAATCATTCTTTAATAGGAAATATTTTTACATACCATGGAAATATTTAATAGTATAATACATTATATTTAAAAACCAGAAAGTTATTGTGATAATTACAACATAATACAAATATATATTAGCTCATGGGCTAAGGAATGATATCTGTGTGTGTGCGTGTGAATATACATACATATATATATACTTATATGTATATAAGTATGTAAAAAGCCAAAAAGTGATAGTATATTGAAAAATATGTGGGACCTGGGTATGAAGTAAATGGTATGGAATAAGGGCTGGATGCTGTCCTGGGTTCAGTTGTAACAGTTTTTTGTTTTGTTTTGTTTTTTATTCCTTCCTAGTATGTGGTGCAGTACTGTGTTTTGGTTTTAGTCTGAGAACAATGCTGATAACACACCAATGTTTTAGTTGTTGCAAAGTAATGCTTACTCTGATCATGGACTTTTCAGTCTCATGCTCTGCTAGTGCAGAGGGGCACAAGAAGCCAGGAGGAAGCAGAGACAGGATACTTGACCCAAATTAGCCAAAGGCGTATTCCATACCACAGCACATCATGCCCAGTATATAAACAGGGGGGAGTTACTCGGAAGGCCCAGATCGGGTTGAGCTGCGTATCGGTCAACAGGTGGTGAATAGTTATATTGTGCATCACTTGTGTTTGTTGGTTTTTTCCTTTTCCCCTTTTAGTTTTGTATTCTCTCTCCTTGTTATTTCCCTTATCGTTACTATTATTGGTAGTAGTAGTTTTATACTTTAGTTACTGGACTGTTCTTACCTTAACCTATGGGATTTGTTTCTTTTCAATTCTCCTTTCAATTCTCCTCCCCATCCTTCCAGGGAACCAAGGAGAAGGGGAGCAATCGGCTGTGTGGTTCTGAGTTACCAGCTGGGCTTAAACCACAACAGACGTATCCAAAGGAAGACCATTGCACTAGATGGAATTATCATTCTCATTCCTTCTCACATTAGCATTCTTTTACAGATGTTTTAAGGTATATATTATCATTTATATTTTATAATAATATTGTGTTAAATAAGCAATGAAAATTGCAAATACAAGGAGTTAATATTGCTTCTTATAGTTTAAATAATTTCCCATATCAAGGTTTTAGTAGAACAGAGATGGCAATTTTTATAGTGGAATACATCTCACCCAATATTAGAGTTTAAAAATTAGTGACCTATTCTAAGAAAGACAGGTAGGCTTCCTCTACAGTTATGTAAAGGGGTGAGGAATTTCAGCATTCTCACTTAAGACATATTTTAACACCTGAAATTAAGTATGATGAGTTAATTTATATTTTCATATTCATATTTATGGCTGTAAAATACTTTACATGTGCTAATGTAAGTTGATGTTGCAATACAGCAGCAGTTTTATTACTATACAGCTGCCTAAGTGAGGAAATAGTTCTGGATTAAGTTGCATTTGGATTGCATTCATATCCCCCAAAAACCCATTAATTCCTTTGGTGAGGTCTTGTTTTCGTGTTTTGCTTAGTTCAATGTCCTTATGAGATTTCCACTAGTGCTCTCAATGTAACTTTAAGGAAGTAAAAGTCAGATTTGAAAGCCCATATTTATTACTTGCTTTTTCTTTTTTTTAACAAACTATGATGAGTGAAAGATACTTTCTGTTGCCTAATTTTTAGGAAAGATTACAAAACAATTCTATTATTAACAATTCTATAATTTCTACTTACTGTAAAATGTTTTTAAAAGTATCATAATGAAAAGGAATATCAAAATATTTTAAATTGACCAAAGGAAATGCATCTTTATATAAAAGAAAATTTGGTGTGATGGTTTGTGGGTTGAATTTTTCTTCGAGTTCTTATTTACGTATGCTTCAATACTACCAGTCTTGGTGCTGTAGCCCAAAAGTTACAGATGGCTGATCAGAAGAAAATATTGAAAATAACATTGGAATTATTTAACTTTCCAAGGCTTAGGTATTTTAAAAATAGAAGAATGAAGTTATAATTATGATAGTGGGGAATGAGCATGTATCATTTTTTATGTCTCATTTAGTTTGAATAGATAAAAAGGTAGCAGAATATTGGAAGTATCACATTTACTAATTTTTTACAGTTGACAGCTGCTCTCCAAAGGACATTGTATGCACATGCTGTTGTAACAGTGATGGAAACATGGTATAGCGATCGAAAAACATTTTACATAATATCAGAATTCTGAAAGAATCATTTTTAATTGTAAAGAGGACAGTGTGTTCAGCTCCTGAATCTACCACTTAACATTCTGTTTCATAGACTTGTTTAAAAAAATTAAGGCATAGAAAGAATTAAATTCCAAATTGATGATTAGAAACATCATGGACCCAGACTAAATACCTATGTTCACATACCACCGAATATGCTGACCCAGCTGCTTAATTTCAAATATGGTTATAAATTACACAGCTATGCTCTGTTTTCTACTGTTGAGCCATATAACAAAATTCTTACAAGAAAAAATAAAAATATTTGAAATCACACCATAAGAATGGTTTCCAAATATATCCCCTGCTATGTGCTTCTTTGTTATCAAAACATGCATCTTGTTCTGCATATTGCTGGCTATACTTTAAAAGCAAAAAGTGATGGCTGAATTCTTATTTAAGAACTTTTAAAAGATACAGCTCTGTGTTGGTAAGTAGTTATGCTTCAAACTCAAAATGTGGTATGGGAAAATACTTTTTTCAATACAGCAGATGCCTTTCAATGTCTTCGGGGGAAGTTAAATGATTTTACTGACATCAAAAGAATGTAATTAGACACCTATGGTGGCTAAACTACATAATAGCAAGTAGAGGCTGCTTCACATTACGTTAGACAGCTATACTCTAACAAATGGGTTGGGTATTTCCTCTGACAGGTCATATATGAAATTTGATTTAGATTAATTAAAATTTGTGGTGAAAATAGCATATACATTTATTCCACATGAGAAAAATGAAAATCATTAGTTTAAGTGTGGGCTTGGTACTTTGAGCAGTTTTCTAGTATAAAATATGTTGCCTAAGTAGTGTAGTTACTAAGAAGTGTACAATAATTGAAAACACAAATGAAAATACAGAAAAGAAAGTCATATGGCTAAATACTGCCAAAGCCTGCTAGACAAGAATCCACAGTATAGGATTAAAGTAGAGAAAAAACTTAGGAACCAAAATTTATTTGCCTAAAATTTTGGTGCCTGAAATCATGATTCCTCAACTGAGAGTAGGTGTATTTTCCGTCTTTAACTTATTTGAGCCATAACCATATTCCATATGTCTTTTACTTTCTAGTTTGTCTCTAAATGTACTCTCTATTAGGTACCCTCTGTTAGGTATCCACAGACATCCATGAAAATGGATAGGGTATGAACATGGAATGTGAGATGCATCAACTTCTCCTTACCAATCCCAAACATTCAAAGAGAAGGACTGTGTGTAAGACAAATTATTTAGATGCTTAGTTTTTAGGTGGCTGAAGTTGCCGAAGACCGACATTTTCCTAATATAATTTGAAAAGCTACATCTTATATACAGCAATTATTTGATTAGCTAGCAACTGCCACAGATTAAGAGACCCCTCTTCTTCTGTGTTACCATGACATCTTCACTGGAGAGGTAATAAAATTTTGTTTAATGCATGAAGTTGTTTCCCCAAATTACTTTTTTGATTTTCCAGTCTCTGAGTTCCCAAGACACCATAAGAACATAAGACTTTCACAATTTTCTGCCTCTGACAATGGGCAGAAGACATTTAGAGAAAAACTATACATGGTGTGGTTGGATGCAAATCCTTTCTCCCTTTCTTCCTCCCCTCATGACCTTCCAAGATATTTATCAGTAAGTTGAGGATTTCCATTTAGCTGAATCAGAACGTTCTGACAATGTAAAAATTATTTTGCTTTGCATAGTAAATCGTGTTACCTAGTGTTGTTAGATGAGATGCAGAATGAACCTGGTTCTGAATGCTTTGAGAACAGTGCAGATATATAGATCTGTGTTTCTACTGTATGCTAAAGAGAATACATTCCCTTTTTCCCACAAGTGAGAGTAGTGGTTTATACATTTTTCCGGAAAGTCAAAGATATAAGAGTGTCTGAGAAGAAGATCCATGTCATAAAACAGAGGGAAATAACTTTAACCAAGATATTCATGTGCATTTAGAAAGTGCTGAGGGCGTCCTTCTGTGCATGATGTGACAAACTCTTGTGTTTTTCTTATGTTATAACATAGGATTTCAGACATACATTATACCAACATCCCCTTCAGTTTACTGCCGGAGTACATACAGAAAATGTGTACTGAATGTAGACTTTGAATAGCAAAGCCAAAGCCTGGGGAATTAATGAATACAGTAATAATGTATTGTGGACAAAACCCCCTCAAAATCACAGGCCAGGTCCAGCCAAATGTCTCCCTTTCAGCTGCAGGCCACATAGCAGGAAGTTTTATGCTTTGATTGTATGCAGCAAGTTCTGTCTGGATTATGGTAATAGGGGAATACTAGGCTATCCCACTTTTAATACAAACTTCAAAATGAGATTGCTAAGTAAGTGTGATTGGTTTTATGGGAAGAGTTACAAGCCTTCAGGCATATTACTGAAGTTGTTTATGGCAAGGAATCATGAATTCTGACATGAAAGCAAAGGAATCCTCATTGGCATGCATATTAAAGTCACTTTAATGCATCAACATTAACACCCCATTGAAAAGGTCAGTATCATGGGAGTAATCTTTAAGGTGTTAGCTTTGGATGTTATCTTTCTGATAACATCCAAAGGCTTGCATGCTCAGACATTTTTATGATCAATAGAAAGTATGATCAGTAGAAGAATGGCACACAGAATTCCTTTCTGAATCTGTTTGGTTTTTTTTTTCTCCCATAGAAAATTTAGTTTATTTGACCAGAAAGTCTTATGACCATTATTTTAGCATACAAGAAGAGCAGTGAAAGGCATTATTCACAAAGGGAGGATTTGCAAATGGGAGAGACCAATGTCCTCTTAGACTTCCCCTGTAGTCAATAAAGAGAGGAAAACTTCTCTGATAAATTGTGAGGACTTCATTTATTTCATCATTCAACTCTGAACTGCCCCCAGGAGGAGCCTATATATCACAGACCAAGGGAGGCTCATCTCCCAAGGCCGAGGCTGGTCTGTATGAATCCCTAGTTGTCCACTACTTTATGCATAGGAAGCACTGCAAGAAAGAGAGTCTGGTTTTATTCAAGGAACTACACAGTGATACAGGGTTAAAGCAGCAATGTCACCAAGGAACACAGCTGTGTACAGAGTGTGTCAATGGTAACAGAACGAAGCCAAAAGGTAGAGGAGTGTATACTAAATTTTCTTATTTCACAGGCAGGAAGTATATCCTCAACCTTTCTGTCACACATGTAAGGGCTTGTTGTGCTGCTGTTATCTCTAGACAATTTGCACAACCAGCAGTAGTCCACCACTAGATATCAGTTACCCAGCATAGTTCTTATTCATATCAGCATCCATAGGCTTTAACCCCAAATACTCTGTAAGGTTTTTTTCTGGTTTATTTTCCGCTTCAGAAGTATTTTAAAAGAAGTTACTCTGTGGCAGAGAGGGGTTTGGATGTAAAACTGATGTCCCGCAGAGTCTGAGAGTGTCCTTCCCTCAGTGGCTATGGTTCAGACCTAATGAACTTCTGTGCTTGTGCAAAGACCAAGGGTGGTTGCTTGAGGGTAGTTTCCTCAAAAGAACACAGAAAATAGATTTCAGCCAAGTGACCTAAGTATTAAAGAACTGTTCTTGATCTAGGAAACTAAGGATCTTGTGTCAACAGAGTATTCCTTATCCTACAATTCCTTAGCTCCTCTTACAAGTCTTTATCACGACTGATAAATGTTACTTTGTGACTGTGCCATAGCTTTTTACTGGTAATTTGCACAGCTTTTATGTTTTTAAATGATTGTTTGACAATGGTTTACTGCACATGCAATGGTGATTTTCTAATACAGAGAATAGCCTATTTGCTAACCAAAACAATAAAGAAAGCTGGAAAAGGCATTCACATGTTTAACAAACTTGTGTTATCTGGGTACTCTGCTCATAATGACAACAACTGTAGTGTAATTCAAAAAGATCCTCAAAATTTCTAAATGTCTTTGTTTTGCAAAAATCTAAACCTAAAACATGATCATAACCAACCCAGGAAGTTGGTTTTTAATCTCAAACAGAATTAAAAATAAATATGTGCAGATTTATAAGTGATTTTATCACACAATAGGGGTAACTCAGGTGGATGGACCTCAGTGGGTCTTTAGTCCAACCTCCTGCTTAAAGTAGAATCAACTCTATGATCAGACCAAGCTAATCAGGTCCTCAGCCAGAAAAACAGATCCAAGGACAGAGATTATCCAACCTCTCTGGCTCCTTGTCCTTAGTTAGGTTGGGGTCATAGTGTTTTGTTTGTTTTTTTTTTATAAAACATTGGCATCTCATTTTATCTTATTCTCCTGACACACACTTTAGCAGAGAGTCTGGCTTCATCTTGTTGACAACCTCCCCTTAGGTACTGGGAAGCTGTTATTAAACTCCCACAAAGCCTTCTTGTCTTCATGCCAAGAGAGCAAGCTCTTCCCTCAGCTTCTTCCCTCAACTTCTTCCCTCAACTGTTGTCGTGTTTCAGTGAATAACATTTATAATGTGTGTATAGGATAGAATACACAAAAGTAAAATACACATGTAATGTTTTTAAAAGATGCTGTCATGAAGTTAAAACCCACTTATAGCTAAATCAGATAGTAGGAAAAATTTATCAAGATATTAATGACATTTGGATACTACTTGAAAATATTTTACTTAATGATGCTGTTGTGGTTTAAGCTTAGTCGTAAATTAGACAAAGCATGTAGCCTGCTTGTTTTCCCCCCACAACCTGTCC
>WYDI02023981.1:18619-31735 GCA_009867235.2 Psittacus erithacus | reverse complement strand
TGAAAGTTAGAAACGCAGTGCTGCACCAGCCACTAAGAAGGAGAAAAAATGACTGCTACTGCTGAACCCATGACAGATGCCAAGCTTGCTATCACACTATTAGAAAGACTATTCTTACCAAAAACAAAGAAATGGAACTAAACAAATACCCTCAGCATTTAGAGAGGAAATGAAGAAATGAACAAATATACTCATAAGTAGGTGGAAGATGGGAAAAGCTAGTGCTACTGGACATCAATCAGAAACCTGGAAGCATGAGAAATTCATAGAGATTAAAGATGCAAATAGAAAGTTATGGCAGAAAGGTTAAAGGAAAATAAGTTTTTAATGCATAATAGAAAAGACAGGATTCATAAAAATGTTATAATTTGTTTCTTTATTAAATAGAGACTAGAAAAATTCCCAGTAAAACACTGAAGAGATCAGTCTGTTCAATAAATGCTGAATAGTTAAAAAATGATTTGGGCATTTACAAGCCTGCCAATCCAGCTTTAATTAAAAGCAAAATAGAAAGTGCTTAATACTGGACATAATAAAACATTGAAAGAGGGGAACCTAATTAATACCAGTCAGAATCGGTTTATAAAGGATGACAGTCATACATTTACATTAATATCTTTTCCTTACGATGTTAAAAATATAGTTCTTAAAGATTTACATAAAATGCTTTATGAGATTAAAAGCATAATTTGCAGAGATTTATGAAGAGGTGTGGCACTGAACTACATTTTCATTTAGGTGGATTAATGTTCAAGCAACACCAGGAGTTCAGTGGCTTACAAATTACAGACCTGCAATCGCAGGTATTTCTAATGAGGTCAAACATGAGCTTTTTCTTAGTTCAAGACTTTCAACATACTTTATAAATTATAAGGTATGAAATTACCACTGACAAAGTTGAAATTGACACACTAGTAAACACTTAGGGAGACAAATCAATGGTACCTAACAATTTAGATCACTTAACAAGCTGGATGTTATCAAAATATATGTGTGAAATACAACCAAGTGGAAGATTGCATTTCTGGATAAAAAGACCAATTGCTTGGGGTCCAAGGTGAGAGTGTATTCGTGCAATACAAAGAACAGAGGCTTAAATTGAGTCAGGGTCACTGTGAAAGCATGTGCTTATTGTACTGAAAAGGGATCAGGCTGCTGCTGGATATAAAAATAGTGGAATATGCTGTAAAGAGAAGCAAGACGATTTTATATCACTCCTTTTGGCATTGCCTTACTGTAATACTGCAGCCAATTATGGAATTAATAGCTCAAAAAGGAAGCTGAAAACTCAGAAACTGAGAAAAAGCTGTGAGAAGTCCAAATTACCATGGGGTTTATCTCCTAGTAGAGAAGAGAGGAGGATGTGATAGTGTAGTCTTTCCTGAAGTTAATCTTTTCATGATAATAAATCTGCTCATGCTCTTCATTCCAACAGACAAAACAATACCTAAAAGCAAGAATGGAATAAAAATCATAGACATATGTCAGTAGTGAAGGTAATTTGTCCATGGAGAAATTTACACAGATATTTTATCAATTTTTTCTTCACTGGAAACTTTTTGATTGAGAATGCATGTGATTGAAAGAGAGATGCTCTAACTCACCAATAGCTTTTGGACTGGATGTAGTAGCTTGCCATTTTGCACAAATTAAAGAGGAACATAGCCATCTTTCATGGCCTTAAAATCAATTAAATATGATAACGCAAGGTGACAGCTCCATATGGTCAATCATTAAGATGAAGGTGTTGATCAGCGCTGTTTGTGGAAGGAGGACTCTACTGTTCCATTGGCAATTAAAGTAGCTTTCTGGCATAAGTCTTGATATTGGTTAATAAGTGCTACATAAGTGTATTAAATAGCAAAGCCGTGCCCATGTTGCCTATCACTAAAGTCAGGGTGTGCCTTCTCTGTTACTGATACCTGCTTGCTGAATCAAGCAGGCTGATACATGAAGATCTGAGTGGGTTTTGGGGGGGATTTTTGGAGGTTAGATTTGGCACATACACAATACATAGTCTTGTGAACAAGCAAACACCACGATTTTGCTTTGAATGAAAGAATAAATAACAGATTTGGAAACTTCCTATAAAATAAGAACTTCCTTATATAGCATAAAAAGAATGTTTGTGTTTCTGGCTTGTTTAATTTTGAAAGCTTCCATCAAATTTTCTCGTGAAACTGAATTCTTTGAAACTGAAATCCCTTATTCACCAAGGGCTAATTAATTGTATTTTGCAAAGTGAGTTGCTTGAAGTATTTGTTTGAGGGTGGCTGCTGCCTCTCTTTGTTTTGGAATGATGTTAAGCTTCTCTTCAAGTGAGATGGTGAGTCTAAAAACATAAAAGCGGCCATTTGTGTGTTTAGTTTAAGTGAATGTAAAAAGATGTGTGAATGAAGGTACAAAATAGCAAATGAAAGAGAGTAACAGGAAATAAGGGTGACAGTGCAGAAAACACTTTCCACAGTGATAAAGTGGAATTATACTAGTTACTTTTTCCAGCAAAAGTTAAATAAGTTTGAAAGGTAAAAGGGAACGCTGCTTAAGGTCAGTTACAGTCATCAGTGCACTCCATAGATTAACATGCCTGTTATATTATGGAATCTTTAAAATAAACTGAATTATTATATTATAAAGAATATGCTTGTTTGAGATTAATTTCTTTCAGAAGGCTGACATAATAATCTTTGGTTATAATCAACTAATACCTTGCTGTTCTACAAACATTTTTGATTCCTATTGAATCAGGTAAGAGTTGTGCTTGTCTTCTTGTGTTTTATTAAGCATGATTTATCAAGCATGCTGGGCTACAGATAACAAATATAATTTATAGCCCTGAATGATTTTGTTTTTTCTCAGAGCTTCTGTGTATTCGGTTTGCATGGCAAGATGTTGGTAGTGGGAGGGCTACAGGGGCAGCTTCTATGAGAAGCTGCTGAAAACTTTCTCCATGTCCAATAGAGCCAATGCCAGTGGCTCCAAGATGGATCCACCACAGGCTAAGGCTGAGCCCATCAGCAACGGTAGTAGTGACTTGGAGATAACATAATTAAGAAGGGGGAAAAAAAGTTACTGGACAGGAGCAATTGCATTCAGAGAAAGGAGTGAAAAATATGTGAGAGAACCAACTCTGCAGACATGAAGTGAAGAATGAGAGAAGGAGGTGCTCCAGCCACCAGAGCAGAGATTCCCCTGTAGCCTGTGATGCAGCCCATGGTGAGGCAGGCTGTGCCTCTGCAGCACATGGAGGTCCACAGTGGAGCAGATCTCCACCTGCAGCACCTGGAGTACCCCACGCTGGAGCAGGGGGATTCCCAATGGGGAAGCCTGTGCTGGAGCAGGATCCTGGCAGGACTGTGGGCCAATGGAGAGAGGAGCCCACACTGGAGCAGGTTTGCTGCAGGACTGGTGACCTCACAGGGGACCCACGCTGAAGCAGTTTTTTCCTGGAGGACTGCACCCATGGAAGGGACCCATGCCGGAGCAGTCTGTAAGGAACTGCAGCCTGTGGGAAGGACTCATGCTGGAGAAGTTCATGGGAACTGTCTTCCATGAGTGTGACCCACACTGGGGCAGGGGAAGAGTACGAGGAGGACTCCTTGCTTAGCAGGAAAAAGCGGCAGAGACAATGTGTAATGAAGTGACCACAGCCCCCATTCCCCATCATGCTGTGCTGCTGGGGTGGAGAAGGTAGAGAATTCAGGAGCTCAAGTGAAGGCCAAGAAGAAGGGAGTGTGGAGAGAAGGTTTTTTTAAGATTTGGTTTTATTTCTCATTATCCTACTCTGCTGTGATTGATAAATTAATTTCCCCAAGTCAAGTCTGTTTTCCTGTGATGGTGATGGGTAAGTGATCTCTGCTCATGGCCTTGTCTCAACCCAAGGGCCTTTTGTTGTATGTTCTCTCCTCATCCAGCTGAGGAGGACGCATGACAGAGCAGCTTTTGGTGGGCACCTGGCATCCACCTGGGGTCAGGCCAGCACATAGCGCTAAGAAATTACGTATGAGTTCAGCCAATGATCTGAAGAGTGACAGAATTTCATTATAGCAAAGTGAAATAAAGTTCAGGGCATCAAAAAAACTGGTATGTTATAAATAGAAAGCAATATAGGTCATAAGGATTTGGATTACATGAAAGCTATTTTAGTGAGATATGTGTTATCTGGAAAATTATTTGATTAGCATATGTAATTAAGTGCTCCCACATGAGTGTCCAGAAAATTCAAGGAATTACATGCAATATTTGTGACCTGACTTATATCAAACTTTGAAAAGATGATATGTATGTATTTGTATATATACAATGGATATATATATGCAAGGAAATTTAATAATTTGTTGTTTGCCGCTTGTTGGCTAGCACATGAACTGAATGTATGATGACAAAAATTGCTGGCATTTGACTGTAATCTTAATATATGGATAATAGCCAGTTAAGAAGGGAACAATAAAAATATGAAAGAAGGCTGTAACCACCAGAAGAATGTGTGCCATAGTATAATGGGAATTAAAAAGTACTTGCCTGGGGAAGCAGGATGTTTTAATCTTTGTATTCCAGTCACTGCATGAGTCAGACACCATATTTTACTATTCGATAACACCTATGTTGTTCTTGCAACTTCTCATACACTCCAGTTAACAACTTCAGTACGATCAAGTCTTAAGGCAAGCCTTAGCAAGTGTGAACCACTGAAACACAGTTGGAAGCAGACTCGGTGGTGGTAAATTACTAACAGTACTTTGCAATGCCTAAAGCACAGTGGAGCTCCTTGAGTACCCAGACTGATCAGCGTACAAAGTACACCTGCTATACATAAACAAAATATACCTGCCCTGCGCTTCTCTGGGACTCCTCAACAGGTAGGCTCCATTCTCAAGGATGCATTTTATTAGAAGACTAATTTAAAACCTACTCTCGGTCTACTTGTGTGAAACATTGAGTGTTGGTCTGAAATGTATGAATGACAGTGCATCTCCATATGGTGATTTTGAAGCACCTAAAACTCACTACCTCATTTCAACACCAACCAATCAATGCAGTTCAGGCTAATGTTGTGTTTAAACCCAATCCAGTTATTCTCATGTCCTTTACACACTGGAGTTGGACCAGGAGCATTTTGTGTTTAGTTTCTAAAATGTCAGTGGCTTTTTTGTAGCTATCCTTTACCTGTAAAAACACCCCTCTTGAAGATGAAAGTTTCTCAGAGCTTATAAATATTTACTGTAATAGCATAACTTCCTCCCTACCAAATAAGCTCCAAATCAAAATGACTATCAATTACAAGATATATTTTTAAAGCCAGAAAAATTTACCTGAGCTGGGTGGGTAGAAGTGCATGTGTCCAATAAAAAAATATTATCCTGTGAACTGCTACCTACATTTTATGTGACTTGACAACAGTTATTTTCTTTATAAATTCTTTCATAAGAACAGCACTCAGTGTATCAAAGGATATAGCAGACAAATCGATTTTTGCAAAATCGATTCTTTATCTTATTATTTCTCATTCTTTATCAAAAACCTGCTTGAAGCAAAGCAGTGACATTCTTTTATCAAAGCACTCTGTCTGTTTTTCAGTCCTTAGATATTCACAACTCATGAGAACTCTGATTTATGCAATCATATTCAGCAAATTCACAGCATAGCTTCCCAAAAGCATGATTTAGATGCCTGTTTAGATTTTGTTGTCATGATTTTGATTCTAAATTCCTATGTACTTGAACAATAGTACTCTAAATAGTTGTAAATCTTCTAGACCATTATAACCGAAACTAATAACCTTACCACTAATTCAGCTTAATGAAGTATGCTAAAAAAAATGCTGTTCTTTTTAGGACAGCATCACAGGTGCATGTGATACATATATTCTTGTTAAACCATACTTGTTTCCTACAGGTACAGTGATTTGTCACAGTTGTTGTAATTACTTATAAACAACCTCTGAAAATCCAAGCAAATTAGTTAAGATACTGTACACTGAGTATTTTTAACTCAACAAACTCCATTTGTCTAAATTATTATCTTCACTCTATTGTTTATAACTTACCAGTTGTGGTCTTTTACAAGCTGGCAGTACTGTGGTTGCATGCTGAGAAATTTTGTTAAGTCATAAAAATCTGAAAATCCATTAAGCAGTAACAAGCCATTCATTTATGTGTTTGCATACAAAATAAGAATGTAAGCACCCACTCTCTTATACGCATGCATTTTCATGAACTTTTAAATTCAATTTTGTATTGAAATGCATGTGAAATACTGCAATGCAAAATGTAGTAACAATTAGAAACTGCTTTTTATGTGCATGTTAGTACTATACCTATTTAATTGCAATAGATAGTGCATTTCCATGAGACCTGGGTTTCATTAGTTAAGTTCTGAAAAAGCAATCCTAAGTACCTTCCAAAAGAAATGGAAAAACTAAAACCACAGAACTTCATTTCATCATCTCAAATCCAGACCCTAAAATGGATTAATGTGCCTTCTTCCCCACTTTCTTTCTGCCTTCTGATTTCAGTACCATGAGTATTTATTTCAGTGGGATCTTCATGTTGAAACGTCCTTTAGCAACTGTAGCTTGAGCTCTACTAATCAAAACCATTGTACCTGGAATATAACATACAACAGTGTGGTGGATGCCAGACACCCACCCAGCCACTCAGTCACTCACTATACTCAACAGGACAGGGGGAGAAAATAAGATAGAAAAGATAAAGACAGGGAGATAACTTACCAGTTATCATCATGGGTGTAGCAGACTACTTGGGGAAAAATAATTTAATCTCTTGCCAAGTAAAAAGAGAATAGTAAGTGAAAAACAAAGACAAAAACACCCCCACCCTTATTTTTGCTCAGTTTTTGATTCCTCTCCCTGCTCACCCCCCTGAGCAGTGCAGAGGGATGAGAAATGGAGGCTTGCGATCAGTGCGTAACAGTTCCCTGCAGCTCCTTGCACTTTTTCCCTTCTCCAACATGGGTCCTCCACAGTCCTTCAGGATGAACCTTCTCCAGTCCTTCAGGCTGCAGTTCCTTCAGGCATATTCACCTGCTCTGATGTGGGATCCTCCACAGGCTGCAGGGAAATACTTGCTGTACCATGTCCTTTCCACCGGTAGCAGACAAATTTCTGCTCTAGCCCCTGGGGCATGTCCTCCCCCTCCTTCTCAGATCTCAGTGTTTGCAGTATTGCTTCTCACACATTTTATCCCAGTCCTCACTGCCTATGTGGTATTCAGTCCTTTCTTAAATATATTTTCTCAGAGATGCCACCAGTTTGGTTGATGCACTCAGCTATGTCCTATGGAGGGTCTGTTTTGGACCTGGCTGTGGTCTGGCATGGGGCAGCCTCTGACTTTTCACATGGAGGCCTCATGTTGCAGCTGCTTTGCTGCCAACACCTTCACACGTACATCCAACGGAAACTACCTTAAAAATAATCAACCAGCACAAATCATAAAGAGGGTCATTTAGAAACTTGCAAAAAAAGCCAATTTGTATGTTTTCAGTCAGAAGAACTGTCACTCAAACATTTAATCCTTTATTACTTTCAGAATGTAATCTGCACTCGATTTCATAGATTTTAATTATGTTAAATGTTATTGAAATAAGGTTTCATTTGGTGATAATAATGCAAATGGATTTGTGTTCTGTATGGGAAATATTAAATTGCCTCAGTTAAATGTGTCTGTGATAATATTACAGAGCATCCCAAAGGAGCCAGAAGCAATGTAAGAAGCGATGGTTAGAAATTTGATGCGTTTAGCTTCATCTGTTTTCACAAAGGCTATTATTAATTAAATGTTACTAATATTTTTGCAAGGTACAGAAATTACCTTAGGAAATTTCTGTTAATCTTCTTAGATGCCATGATCTCAGTAAGGGTAGTTCTATTTTTCCCTTTTAAGAAATTAAAATGGAGGTCAGAATGGAAAAAAGTCTTAACAATTTTGCCTTACAGATAATTTAGATAGTTATATCCAGAGTCAACCTTTCAACTTCTTTTTGTATTTATATGTCTCATTTAAATTATTCTTTTTTTAGATGATCAGAATTACTGATGCATCAATAAGCATGCTTTGTCCTTATTGCCTCTAAGTGAAATATATAGTTCACAGGAGCTGCTTTTCTAGAAGTTACTATTAGGACTTGGTTTCTGGAAGCAAAAGTAGCTGCCCTAGATATGCTTATAAATACACAATCCATTATAAAATGTATCTCCGTTTTTTGTTCATTTTTTTTCCCATTGGCAATATTTTGCAGAACAATTATGGGCTAATTTATTCATTAAATGTTTGAAATATCTTTTTTCACTCTTTCTTTTAGTAGTTTGGTTTTGAGCATGCTCTTCTTAATATCCTAACGGGTTTATTACAGGAAAAAAGTAGGCTCTGCCTGCTTTTCTGTTGTTACCTGAAGAAGCTCAGAAGTGGCAGGTTTTGCTGTACAGCCGTAGTAACTATTTCATAGACACAGACAGCAATAAATAGAAAGGACAAAATATCAACGCAACTGCTATCTGACTTCTGAACAGAAACTGTAAGCACTTTCCTGAAAATGCTTTCCATTTACATATATGAGTGCAAACATTCTGAGAAGAAGGCACATATTATCATATCCAAAACATGATTTAGACACATAGATAAGTGGGGTCCCTGAATGATGTTAAAAGAATAAAGAAGCCAAAGGACTTGATGCTGGCATTCTATTTTAGGAAGACTTTGACAAGAAAAATGCACCAGGTCTTTTGCTTCAATGCTGGAGGGTGTAAATAAATTGCAGGTTTCCAAGAAGGTCCACACAAAATATTCAAAGGATGAGAAAACTTTCTATATGTGGAAATCCAAGCTCAATTTAGTTGGTTTATTACAAGGAATGTTAAGGTTTGATCATCAATTCATTAACAGGGTTTTTCAATTTATTATGTGAAGTTAACATCAGTGACTATGGATCAAGATTAGGCAAAGAGATTCTAGAAATAATCTACCTTTCACCATCATTGTGGTGAACTGAAGAAGGGCTCAAGTGATTGATAAAGGTTCTTTATCACTTCATCACATCTTCATCAGCCGTCCCCAGGAAAGCAACAGTCCATCTCACGTAGCGGTTGCTTGGGAAGAGAAACACCATTATTCTGTCCCTCTGTTTCTTTTTCTTCCCCCAGCTTTCTCTGCTGAGCATGACATCAGGTGATATGGAATATATCTCTGGTCAATTGGGGTCAGCCATCCTGGCTGTGTTCCCTCCAAACTCGTTGTGCTCCCCCAGCCTGCTCTTTGGTGTGGTTATGTGAAGAGCAAAAGAGCCTTGAGCACTGCTCAGCAATAGCTAAAACATCTCTGTATTAGCAACACTGTTTTCAGTACAAATTCAAAACATAGCCTGATACCAGCTGCTGTGGAGAAAATTAACTCCACCCCAGCCAAACCAAGTGCAAGCTGTATGTCCTCTATGAACAGGATTGTAACTTCCTTCAAAGACTGACTTGTAAGCCAAAGCATCCCTTCTCAGCAAGTGGTATTCTGAAGAATGACGATAATTCGTTCAGCATCATATCACAATAAAAATGTCAGTTGTTATCTGCTTCCTGGTTTTATCTTTGTAAGAGCAAAAGTATGGCTTTATTGCAAAAGAGTTCAAAGCATTTCTGTTCAGTAACAGGGAAGATGGCGTTCTGTACGAATAGAGGTCATTGAGGTAATTGAGATGAACTTTAATTTTGGCATTCATATTGGATATGTTATGATGAGAAGCTTATTTGAAAATTGAGAAGATCATACTTCGCTTGAAAATAAATGTGATGCTCTTCAAATTCCAAAGAATGATGGGTAAGCTATTTATAATGAGAAAAAAACATTGAAGTGAAGCTGAAAAGGATAAATAATTTTTGAGGGAAACTTCTACCTAGTGTAATTATAGTAGTAGTGAGACTACTTGTCTGAATTTTATATTCATGATTCCCATGCAGAGCAGATTCTCATGCAGAAACTAGTGGAAACATCTTTTTAAGTTTGATGATTAACTAAGTTCTCTTTTTGTGCTTTATCAGAACGCAGATATATTTATGTAACCTAATATTTGGATTGCTGTATACTCCCACTGATAATTTTTATGTAGTTAGTAAGAAAGTAGGTAACTTCCTCCCATATTCTTCCCTCATTTATGAGAATTCATTCAACCTATGTATTTTTACAAAAATGAAATATATGTAGATATCTAGCAATTCTTGTCATTGACAATTATTGTCTTCCTAATTTTTCTGAATCAAGACACATACTGTTTGCTTTTAGCTTTCACTTCATGTTTCTAAATTTCCATTCATTTTCTTTTTTTATTGCTTATTGCGAATAATAAAACTACTGAAAATTAGAAAGTTAAAATGCTGGCACTTTTGTAAAGATAAATCAGTATTTAAACTTGTAGCTAGGGATCTTCATAGAATCCCAGTTCACAGAGATCTCCATAAGGATGATTACACCTGAAAGCTGAGCCTTAGTTTGGCCTTTCCTTATAGCTCAGTTAACCTAAATTTATCACAGGGGACTAAAACCACCTGGTTATCAGAAACAAAGGGCTGATAGTTCTGTGCAGATTTAAAATGTGTTAGTATGAATAGGTGTTCCTGGATATCCAGTATATATCAGTATATCCGAGCTAGTATCTCCAGAAAGGAGGCCATGCAACCAGAAACTAGGTAATTAGTGTAATTGTGCTTCTGTCCAGATCAATATCTCTGACTGGTTTTGCTATATCCAGCATCAGCACTCATGCAGAAATCACACAGCAGCTAAGCCACTTTGAAACTGTTTTCTGTGTAGTAAGAATAATCTTCTTAACAAACATCTGAAATATTTGTTGGACAGAATCATTAGTTTTGGACTGGAGCACGTACTGAATTGATGTAGATGCAGAAATGGACAGGGGGCTGTATGTGTCATCACTGCACATCTTCAGAGGTGAAAGTTTATACTGCACTGGCTGGTGAGAATCCAACAAGAATAAAAGGAGACACTAAAATGCTGAAAGCTTCTTCCTTTTCCCTGTCACCAGAAAATCTTTACTTGCTGTCACATTCTGAAAACTGTTCCCACTCTGTTTACTGTGCCTTTTTGGTGCAGATGAAGCTCCCCATCTTCTTTTTCTAAAAGTTTCAAAGCTTTTATTTTCTCTGTGATACTTTGCCTGAAGGTACTGCATGAAATCTGTGGTATGCTGAGGTTTCCTTCATATGTTTCATTATGGTTGTTGCCTTTCTCTTCAGCAGAAGCCTATGTTTATAACTTAGCAGCTCAGTTTGTTTGCTCAACTCCCTTTGCATTCCTGGGACTTACAACTCACTTCAATATTAGTTCTTGTTGCCAGGGCACTTTGTATAACACTTGACTCTATTTTAATGTACACCTATTTTTGGAGCAGTGCAATGAACAGAGCTTTGCCTTAGTCGTTTATTTTGCTCAGACATTTATTTGGAAGATATTAGTTCTGTTAGGGTATCCACAGATGACAGATTTCTCCATTCATCTGTAGTAGACCAAATATGGCTAAGACCAGATGCTCACGGCTTAAATATGAGCACAGAAAGCCTTATACTCTGTGTGTTAGATTAGTCCCAGATAATCTGCATCAATAATATGTGCTCCTTCTTTTGCACTATGTTCAGTTGCCTGTTTGTGAGAACAAGTTGGATGTAAGGGGCTACTACTAGTGAGTGGACCACTCAAGTTTGGTGTCATATTATATGAACTTTGAACCAATATGGCTAACATAACTAATATTCAGTAATATAAAATGGTGGTGTTCTGAGGTGCTAGCACAAAGCTGCTTAGCCTATGCTACGCACTTGTATAACCCGTATACTAATGCTTGCCTTTGGCTGAACTGTCTGATCTCTTCTCTACACGCTGTACAGTCTCAAGTGAGGCTGCCCCAGGCTCTTTCAAGCAGAAAGTTGTGAAATCTCTGGTTTCTTTAGCATGTATTAAATTAGCTAACAAATATAGTGTCTGCATGTGGGTGACCTGGACTGGAGGCTAAGGTGTTGGCTCTCCCAACTGTGCTGTTTAAATCAGAAACAGGCATTCTCACCAGGGGAAAAAGCAACCAAATGCTGTCACGAGTCAAATGAAGGACTGTTTTCTCCAAGGAATTTTTTTGTGTTCCCGATATTTGAACAAGGCTTGGCTTTAAATCTCAGCTGAAGTGAGGTACCTGGCTGCAGACAGCAAGACATTCCATAAAAATTGGAATTGTGAGTTAAATGCACTGAGTGACAATGAACCAGTTATGATGGCATGAATGATGCCTTTATGGAAAGACTGTAATTCCTATTCATTAGAAGACAAAGTAAAATTAAGGCTGGGTGTGGTAGGATTAGGAAGCTAATCTGCATTTTCACACCATTATAAAATGCCTAGATTTGCTTCTTCTGATTTTATACAAATAGCACAACAAACCTCTTCAAACATTCACCACTATTAAGTTTAACTTAACCATACAGTCAGTAATTCCTGCTTCACTTTCTTTCAGCTACTTCTTTCTTGTCTGCTGTTTTCTCCTTACTATCTCAGTTGATGCAAAGCAGTGTGTTAAAATGTTTCTCTAAAAATGGAATGCTTCTTATCAACAGTTATTTATTGCATAATGGTATCCATCTTTTGCCGTTATTCAGTTCATAGACCGCCGTCTTTGGTAGACTTCAGTGCCTTTCTGCAACGGCATAGACTGACTGGTATTAAAAGGAAATGCAAAAATCAAAGAAACTGTTTCAATATGTATGGGATTTCTGAGACCAGCTTTTCCCTAAGAGGTAGAGGGTGGGATGGAAATGGAAAAAGGGCTGGTTCATACAGAAGGGATATATCTTCCTGGATTTTGCTGTACAGGAATCTATCCTATTATCTAACTGGAAAAATAATTTTCAGGTTTAAGTAATAACTTCTACTATCCATAGCATAGATGTTAATAAGAGCACATGTCGTGGCTTAAGCCCTGCCATGCAGCCTACTCTCTCACTTCCCTCCCTTCCTCCCTCAGCTCCCGGAGGGATGAGGAGGAGAAATGAAAGAATACAACTCCCACAGGTTGAGATAAGAACAGTCCAGTAACTAAGGTATAACACAAATC
>WYDI02023981.1:0-18519 GCA_009867235.2 Psittacus erithacus | reverse complement strand
GGTGTCCTGTCTCTGCTTCCTCCCGGCTTCCCCTCCTTCCAGGGCAGAGCATGAGGCTCAGAAAGTCCTTGGTCAGTCTAAACTAAATTCTAAGCCGTAGCTAAAAACATTGGTGTTATCACCACTGTTCCCAGACCAAAAGTCAAAAACACAGTGCTGCACCAGCTACTAAGAAAGAGAAAAATGACTGCTACTGCTGAACCCAGGACAGCATAATATATGAACGGTAGCTTAGAAAGGCATTATCCTCAAAAAATGACAGAGGTAAAAATATGTCTAAGCACATGAACATGATCAGTGTTATCAAACTGTTCTCCCAACAACCATACAAAACAGAAAACTGAATTTTGTCAACTCAGAACTGCTGTTTCTTCTTGTACAACAGTGCCTGTAACATTCACTGTTTCCTCTTTTGAGTGGGTGCATCTGATAATGGACTTCCATGTAAATGCTGAAAAGCATCTCAAAACCTAGGGAAGGGTAGAGTTGCTTTGCACAGCTATTTTCTTAAATGAAAGGTAATTGTTAGCACAACGCTTTCCAACAGTTTTGGAATGTATGTTGTCACTATATCTCTGTCTGGAGAGATGGGAAGATGTGCAACGACACAAAAAGAATAACCATGAAATCAAAGAAAACAGTTAACCAATGCAACTTTTGAATAGATTTATGTTTTTCTGCCCAGATTTTATTTGCATATCTGAGTCAATTATCTTAAATGTAGACCAAACAGTTGCATATTCTACTATACTCCAATGGCACTAAGGTTTGGGCAGCACACAACTCATACTTTATCCATCTTTGAATGTGGTAATACACCCAGAGCATGGCATTTATCAGCATAGTGACAATTCCTGTATTCCCTGACTGCCTAGAGGAAAAGGTTTAAATGCAACATTTTTTCTGGCTAAGGGGCAGACATCTAAAAAGCTTGAAACTTAAGCCGTTCATTAGTTTCACAATATCTGGGAGATCTGGTACAGTATGTTCTTTCAAAAGTCCTGGTTAAATCCGTGGCCAGTTTTGTCCCAGGCTGTGATCAAGACAGATAGCATGCATAAATTTCTTTATTTAGGTTCTATAGCAAGATATTGAAGGACTGAGGTAACCTGACAACTGGTTATTTTAAGAAAAGATAGTTAAAATGTGTGAAATCAGCTGGGCTCTGCAAACTCCCAGGAATTCTTTCCTTTCTTAGCACTGCAGCATTGGAGACCATTTGGTCAGAGAAGGATACTGTGAAATGTAGAAAGAAGCAGACTGCTACAGTTTGCTTTTCTCCTTTCTAAAGTGTTTCAAGTGTTATTGGTATGGGAAGTCCACAAACGTCAGACAGAGGTATAATTATGAAGTTAAGAGGAAACATGCAATAAGCTTCCTTTAGCCTTTTGTCTGTCCCTGGTGGGGCAATTTGCAATCCAAAGTAGGTCACAAGCCAATTAATTTTGTAGACTTGACCTTGTACTCAATAGACATTTAATCCCATCACAAAACCACTGGATGATGTTATAAATATCAATTTTGAAATAGCTCTTTTGGGACAGTATCTTTATCTTGGCAACTGGTTTCTGCTGAAAAGAGTCCAAAAGAGTTCAGGATAAAAGTCTTCTAAAATACTGTTCTTCTCTTGCATCACGTGCACTCGTACATTGATAGTGTGACAGTTGGATATTCCAGCTACATTAATTTCTTAGCTATATGAAGATATATGGAAAATGCCACTAGATCTACAAGGAGCAGAAGATGACTGCCTTCTCAGTTCTTCAGCTCATTGTTGATTTAGGTAATCATTGTTTTGTTTGCTTTGCTTCTCCTATATTTTTCTTTTTTCCTTCCTCTGTTATCTTCACTGCTCTATCTGTTCTGCTACTGATGCTTAGCTGCAGCCACTGAGTGGTCCTTTTATGTGAATAACATTAGAAAGGATTTCATTATGAAGACATCACATCAAATGGAAGAAGCACCTGGAGTGAAGGACAGGATCTGGCCATTAAACCTTCTATTTATTATCAAAAATGATCAAATATAGAATACTGAGATCTGGGGTTATTCCAAGGATGAACTTGTTTCTTTTTCTTAACTTGTGTTCTTACTGAGGAAAGAAAAAGAAGTGTAAACCAAGTGCTTTGAGCTGAATTAACTGTAACTGAAATCCTTGGCAGCTTTAAAGACAAATAGAGGATTAGCCAGTGCTTCATACTAACAAAGCATTTCATATTGAACTTCCTTGTTTTCTTTTACAGGTGCTTGCTTTCCTTTCTATTTTCAAAAATAAAAAGTTGTAGGGTGGCATTTTGGGGTTGGGTTATTTGGTTATTTTTTTATTGGTGTTATTGGTGCTATTTTTTTCCTTTACAGATATACCTAGGCTGGAAATTAAATGTGAGGTTCCCTAGGACACTCAACCTCCAAATTTAAAATGTCTTCAGAGTTCTTCTGTTAACCAGATAGAGCACATAAGATGCCTGGAGTGAGGAATAAATTGATTCATTTATTCAAATTTTCCATTGAAGCTATAAAACTGATTTTACTTTATTCAAGGCCAAAGAAGCCCTCAATACTAGGTAGCTGTTGAGAAGCAAACTGCACCTGTGGGAGGATTAGGCCTCTTCTGAATCTTCTGGCAATTCAGGAGTGTGTAGACCATGAGGAGCCATTTCAGCACTTCTATACCTGGATGTGGGGCTCTACCAAGCCTGCACTTCAAATGGCTGAGTAAGTTTTACAAAGAATCCAAATAGGGGAGGACAGGGCATCTGCACATGGCGGGAACTTCTGTGTGAAGAAAAGAAGTTATAAGGAAAGTAAAAAAAGAAAAATAATAAAAAACTCCTTGATATGTTAAAATAAATATTCGACTATCAAAACCAGTTAGGTACTTTCCATCAGATGCAGGAAATCACTCCATGCATTTTAATGAAGAAAAAGAAGCCTTCAGTAGATGATACTGCTCATGTATTAATAATATACTTTATGCTTGAGCTTCAGGCCTGTAAACATTTTGATTGACGGCTGATCCTGTTGATTTCCATTTCTCTCACCATCTATTTTTGCCATCTATTTTTTTAATAAAAAAATAAAATGAATATTGTAATTTAGCAAGTGATTTTTCTTTGATAATTCAGATATATGAAAGTATAAGATTAGACTTACATAGGCGTTCAGGCTTTCCCTGTACCTGACAGAGATAAATAGACACTTTCAAGAAGTAACTCAACCCCTTCATAACATACATACGAGACAGGTGGAATTAATTAAATAGGATTTTTCTTTTTATCCCTCTTCACTGCAGAGGGAGTCTGGATAACTAGTGTAGACCATTTGTCCATCTTTTAGACAGTGGAAACGAGTGGAAGTGAATCCAAATTCTGCTGCATGGCTTGAGTAATCCCCCATAAAGTACAGTCTTGAGCTGGTTGATGTCTCCAGTAGTTTTTGCAACCTAAATAAAAGCAATATGTTTAGCAATATTTTAACTGGAACAGAATGAGAAATGTCTGTATTTTGTCTGCTGCTGTGTAAGTATTTCACATCAGACCACATATTGATGCTAAGAGAACTAATAAAATAACAACTCAGTTCCAATATGTTAAATTATGTTTAATATTACCCCTTCCACTCAAGAAAAAAATGGCGATGCCTGTGGTCCTTCCAGGAGGCTCTAGTGCCTGTTCTTAAGATTATAATATGTTATAGTGACAAAGCAACTGCAGAACAGAGCTGTGGAAAAATGCACTAGGTCACAAAAACACTTATCCATTAGGTGAAAGTGCTGAAAAACTGAATTTAGGTGCCTTTTTCTTCAAAGGGTCATTAAATGTTTCAGATAATAATTGACCTAATTCACTTTAAGACAATTAGGAATTGGTAATCTTTAACCAAGGCTGAACTGGTTAAAAGAAATTAAGACAAATGCTAGGCCACATGCAAATACATTAGCTGTGCCAATGGCATTCTGCTCCTCTGATGTCAGTTGGTGTAAGCTCAGCAGTGGTCAATGGCAGTCTTGCTCATCTAGCATGGTCATTGCTGGTTGTCTTTAGAACAAATTCCATTAGAGTAACTTCTTTGGCAACACATTGCACAATAATTGTAAAAAAAAGGAACATGTTTTAGTACACCATATGAGATACTTAAAAAACAGGCAAGGCTGCGAGTGCATGATGGATGAAACAAAAGCTTCTGCGTTTTATGTCTAATAAGAGATATTACTTCTTCATACCTATCAAATAGGAATTTCTTGGCTCCTTTGCTCATTTCTAGTCTCACACCTTGAGAACATAAATCCAGTATCATTGGCCACTGAACTAAATAAAAAATTCGTGTTTACCAAACACAACACTTCATTTGTAACCACTGCCAAGGAATAAGCAGAGAACACCTGGTTGCCTTTCTAGATACTCCATTAGCATGTCCACAATTACTAGCATTCACATTTCAAATTTCACTGAGTTCTTCTAAAGCATCAGCAAGTCATGGGCCAAAGATGGGTTTATTGAAAGATATACAGGAAAATGTAATAATACACTGAGTACAATAACAGGCTGCTATACTTCAAGGACCATTTTAGGATTTTCTCTCAAACACCAGGAAAGCCACAGCTGTGGCTAGATTATTTCTGTGAAACTCCTTGGTAAACCCCATCGGATATATTCCGTTATATAGCAACATTATTATTTTGCTTTCTGTGATTAAACTTAATGATTATTTTGGCCAGTACTGAACAAATTAAAGAAAAGCAGCAGCTGCGGCAATGAGTTTCCAGATTATCTCTATGTGTGAGGTTTACGGTTTAGCAAATACTAAAAGATCATAGAACCACAGAATGGTTTAGGTTGGAAGGGGCCTTTAAAGACTATTTAGTTTCAGTCTCCCCTGCCATGGGCAGGGACACCTTCCACTAGAAAAGGCTGCTCAAAGCCCTGTCCAACCTGGCCTTGAACACTGCTAGGTATGGGACAGCCACAATTTCTCTGAACAACCTGTTCCAATGTCTCACCACTCTCCTAATATCAAATTTAAGTCTACTCTCTTTCAGTTGAAAGCCAATCCCCCGTGTTCTGTCATTATGCGCTCTTGTAAAAAGTCCCTCTCCAGATTTTCTGTAGGCACCTTTAGGTACTAGAAGGCTACTGTAAGGTCTCCCTGTGCCTTCTTGTCCCCAAGCTGACTAAGCCCTACTCTCTCAACCTGTTTTCATGGGAGAGATGTTCCGGTCCTGTAAGAATAAAAAAAATTCCTTATATCCAATCTAAATCTACCATTCAGTTTAAAACCATTGCCCCTTGTCCTGTAACTACAGAACTTTTCTCTATCTTTCTTATAAACCCCTTTTAAATATTGAAAGAATGCAACAGGGTCTCTTGAGAGCCTTCTCTTCTCCAGGCTGACCAACCCCAGCTCTCTCAGTGCTCTACAGAAGAGGTGTTCTAGCCCTCTGATTATTTTCATGGCCTTTCTATGGGCCTACTCTAAATGACCTATGTCCTTGTACTGCAGGCCCCAGAACTTGGTGCAGTACTCCAAGTGGGGTCTCATAAGAGGAGACTAGAGCAGGAGAATCACCTCACTTGACCTGTTATCAATACTTCTTTTGATGCAGCTCAGGATAGTATTGGCTTTCTGGGCTGCAAGCTCATATTGCTGGCTCATGTCCAATTTTTCAGTCAACCAGTATCCTCAGGTCTTTCTCTACAAAGCTGCTCTCACTCAGTTCATCACCCAGTCTGCAGTGAAACTGGGGATTGCCCCGATGCAGGTGCAGGACCTTCCACTTGCCTTGTGGAACTTCACCTGCACCCACTTCTCAAGCCTGTGAAGGTCCTTCTGGATGGCATGCCTTTCCTCCAGCATGTCAACTGCACCACACAGCTTGATGTCATCCACAAACTTGTTAAGGATGCACTCAGTCCTATCATCTATATCATCAATAAAGACCTAAGCTTTATTAATAATGATCTATAATCTCTTCATGAATGCAATTCTGAAGACATCATATGTGTTAAGTTTCCTGTGGAAAATTATGTCAATTTCAATATTGTCAGTAGGCATAGTCTTATGATACCCATAACGTGTGAACTGATTTTAGTCACAGAAAACTTAGGAAGCTGGCTAGGGCAGCAGACTGCCATAGACAGCTCCTTCTTTGTCTTACAGTTTGGTAACATGTCACTGGTCAGTAGAAGAGAGCAGAAAGAAGTGTGTGATGGTACAGTGAACTGCAGCTTTGGTTACAACCATATTGGCAAAGCTGAGAAGGCAGACGGAGAGCAACAACAGAAGCATCAGACAATCACTTCTAATGCCTACTTGTCCGGCACAGACTCAGGTTCAAGTCCTTCTACTCAAAGTTTCCTACAGTTCAATTCTGCCGACATTACTGGCAAGTTCGGAGACAGCTCCAGCTTTAGGTAGAGGGTGCAAGCCTAGAGAAGCTAGGATTTTAAAGGGACTTGCTGCAAAGTGCAGGGAGCATGGTTGCCACCTACTGTTCATGGTAACTGAAGCATCCTAAAAACATCGCTGGAGTCCTGCGGGGGGGCTGCAGAGTAGGTGAGATTACCCTCTCCCAAATGATAAGAAAAAATGTGCCAGCAGAAACTGCCTGGGCTAGCTATGTAGATATTTGGAGAGCATCTGTGGAAAGCAGCAACTAACCACAATGTCTGTACATTGAAGCAGATAAATGAATCAGGATTTTTAATGCCTATTTTGGCAGCAATTTTGAAGCTAAAAGCCTATTGTTAAAGGAGACAGGAGACATTTGAAAAAGATGGAAAGCAGGCAAAGGAAGTCTGAGGAAACTACAATAAAAGGTCCTGGGGTATTTTCCCTCCACACATTTAAATACCGAAACTTTTATTAGGCAGTTTAATTATTGCTCAAACAGTTTAGCTTAGCTTGCCTAGCTGTAGTGCTAGTTTCACTTTCTGTAGCCAGAAAGAACCAACAAAGCATGAGAGCTGAACCTGTTTTCTTGGTTCCTCACAAATGATCATACGCTATGTGAAACTATTTTTAAAACTTGGTCAGTCTTGATATGTATCACCTGTTGTGAATGGAGGTGCTTTAATCTGCAAAAGAGAAGGCAAGTCTAATAATTTGCAAGGTTAACTGTTAAAGGATAAATTCTATGATGATTTTAGGCTCTACTGTCTCATTTACCCACTCCATTGACCTGCATTCCCCAGCCTCCATCAAATGGCTCCATGAAGGTTCTGCCTTTCTGTCCACAGTTACCCTCTGCAGCAGATAAGAATAATCCCTGGACTTGTCTTGCTCCAGGAAAAGTTTATCAAGTCTGTTTTCTCCAGAAAAACAGTGAATGGTGAATCTCTCCCGCCACTGTAGTCCTCATCTCCTTCCGTCCCCTTTTCAAGAACACATAACCAGTCTATGAACAAATCATGCTTTTGTGATTTAACCTACTTACTACTTTTAGCAGAGTTGTTTAAACATTAGAATTTAAGCTTCAATCATTAAACACCAGAATGTGAAGTCTTAGAACTGATGGTTGCCCAATTTAAGATACCACAGAGTTTTGCATTTCAGAAGGTTCCATAAGGTCAAACCAACTCCTCAAATGCAGCAAAATTTGCACAGCATTCACACCAAGACAGTTGTGAGTACTTTGGTGTGAATCAGTTGCTGCATTATAGAAGCAGACAGAAGTAAGTAAGCTTTAAATCAACTATGCTAAATGAAGGGAGGAATACTGAAAGGGTTTTCAAATTCACTTTTCATTTTGACATCCATCATATCCTTTGGTTCTGACCACCCAGTGTAATTCTAGGTCCTAGTCAAATGGGATCATCATTGTTTTTTGTTGGTATTTCCACTATGATTCAGCTATTTGATTAACTTTGGCTGCAAAAACTAAAAATAAAAGTTTGTCTATTAAAAAAGTAAAGACTGCAGCTTTGAAAGCTGCTACAGATTTTTGTGAGTTGAAAATTAAACATTTAATTTTTTCATCTAAAATGAAAGTTCATGTTTACATTTATAAGGAAAAGAACACAGTCCTTTCAATCATGAGTTGCAAAAGACAATCAAATAATATAGTTATAAATTCAAACTAAGAGAACTTAAAAAATGGAAATATTACAAATTTTATAATTTAAGGAATCTTATTCATCATTTCATCAGTTTAATTAATTTGCTCAGTACTTTGGATTCAAAGTATGTATTAGTACCTCCTAGGATAAGTATGTTGTACCAGCAGCTCTCAAACGGTGATCTCTGCATACCAGTATTCTGCAAAACCAAGGAAATTATTTGATTGTACCATTTATTTCAGCATATTTAATCTTAGTCATTTAAGGCACATTTAAAATGAAACAAGTCTGGTCTTCTTGCTCCAGAAATAGTCTACTATAAAGTAAGATTAATCTCCTTGCTCTAGTGCACGATATACTACTGACCTTGGCTTCCTCTGATGAGCTGAAAACATGCAAAAAAACCCAGTAAGTACTCAGAACTCAGCAAGATGAGGATTTTTATTTCTTGCAAATCATACATGATTCAGAACAGTTGTTCTCAATTTACAGTCTGTGATCTGCAAAGAACACAACAAACATATGGTGTGACTTCCTTTCCTTCTAACTATAAAGTCACATTAAATGACAGTAAGGAACAGAGAAAATGCTTTTCTTAATATTATTTTTCCACATAAACACATGCTGCCATTGCCTTAGGGTAGTTGTTTAACTGGAAAAGGATGTGGTCTGCAAGCCACATTCCATTTTAAGTATGATCCATTTATCAGAAGTGTTGGTCAACTCTGGTGCATGTCATGCAGAAAAGCTGTAAGAGTACTTTTAGATCAATAAGATTGGCTGAGCACTGTTTATGTATTGTACTCCCACTGATTTCACATAGACTTTGATACTGCAAAGAATGCAAAGTGGATAGCTAAGATGCAGGAGGATCTCTTCAGGTATCCTCAATGCAGAAGCAGTGGATCACAGTTATATGGCTTGATCTTACTGCATTTTGTTTTGTGGATATATCAATAGAAAGCCTAATCTATTTCTTTCTCACCCTACCTTTTCTAAGCTCAAAAATGAGTTTGAATGAGAAGCACACATGCTGTCTATATTAGATCAATAGGTGGCTAGAACATTTTGTAAAGTAGAGTTAAAAATGACACCACATTCTCTGGAACCATTCCATGACCTAAATTATAAAATATCTGTGAGAATATGTAGTCAGAAGCTTTTCTGAAATTGAATTTATGTTACAGTCACCTTGACATTTAGAGTGTTACCTAAAGCAAGAACCACTTACTTGGGGTTAGAAACATAGTACCAGACTTAGTCCTCTTGTCAGAGTCTGTTTAAGCACCATGTGACTGAAAGCTTTATTGAAACTGGCTGTTCAAAGAAAGTTTTCATGGTCATCCATGAGGTATCAGTACTAGAAGTGCTAACTGACTTAGTTTACCCTTACTTTAAAAAGATCATACAGGCACGTTATGTATAACCTGGTTTAAAGATATACAAAATATGGCTTAACTAAGTCAAGAATGTCTGGAAAATATATAAAGCAGTTCTGGAGAACATTATTTACTGGCAACATCTTTGCACATTTATCCAAACTTTCATTTTCATAGAAAGCATCCTTATTAAAGTTAAGGCACAATAGTGAGACATATTCAACATGTTACAGAAGTCTGAATTTGTCTGTGCATAGACAGAAACTGATGGAAAAAAAAAACCCTATGCTGCCTAATAGGCAATTTACTGAGAGCAAGAGTGTTGGAGTGATACAGTTTTCAGAAAGTTAGAAATACCTATTTGCATATTAATGACAGGATTATTAAATTCCACACCTTTCTGTGAAAGTTTTGGGAAACGTTTCAACTAGTTTCTTTTTTTTTTTGGCTAAATACTATGGTAATGGTGCCCTATTTAATACTTAAGTCAGCATACGAATTAATGAGATCAGGGGTTTTATTTCCTCATGTAAATACATGAATGCCACAGACCTACTTTCATGTGCCAAAATGTTACTTTTATGCTAATCTATTATCCAGTCTATGATATATCACCTTCTGAACTCTCCTCTGCCTGCAACTGTCCCACACATGTAGTTCACATATCTCCCTTTCAGCTGGGTGCTAGCACAGCTCCTCCCTACCTACCTATCTGAACTCACCTCCTATTCCTTCTTTCCACAGCTTTGCCTTTGTGGTCAGTATCTTTTCCTCTACGAGTTGAATTGCCTTGACTGAACATATACCTCACCCAGCCCTTATCACAGCACCATTTCCTTCTTTCTGCTTAGATGCTGACTTAAAACATTAGCTTCTTTTTTACACATAGGAGCTGGGTTAAATGGACTAACTCAGGGTACTTCTGTCCTGTACAATTACAGTGTTGATTTTGGAATGAGTTGAATTCCTCAGTATAATTGGCCTGAAAGTGACCTCACATCAGTGCTGCTGTAATGTCTATATAGAAAATCATCCACATGCTGGCAATGCCTCACGTTGATTTATATGATATTTCATTCTTTAAGATTTATTTTTTTCTTTCAAGAGCTGGCATCATTTTCACACGAATATCAATGAGGGAGATTATTTTTACCATATGTTTTGTTTGTAAGCTGAAGAACTGAGATCTAGGAGTCTCGCTTTTCGAACGCCTCGTTCATAGTAGTTTTCTATACTCACAGATAAATGTTGCAGTGTTTTATAACTATTACCCCAAATGCAACTTTTTCCTGGGAAATGATCAGAGGAAATTTTCTTTAGGTGGTCATAGGTGTTTTAGTGGGCCTAAGCATTAATGTTTGCTTAAGAGGACCTTAAAAATACAAGCTAACTTTGGGGACTGTAAGCATGCTGAATGATTTTGAAAGTGCATAATACATTCTCCGACCACTAATCATCTTATCCTTCTGTAGCCTTTAGGAGAATAATAATAATTAGAAAAATCTGTTATGTCAAACTATTAAATTTCTTCTCCTTAAAAAGGTTTTTTTGATCTCTCATGCCACATTCTGACTTTATTTGCAATATCTCTCTGAAGAACTTCACTCGAGTCAGGAGATTTACTTAGGATTTATGCCACTTGAAATTAGAAGCGTTTATAAATGAATTGGAGATAGCATATATTGTTCCTAGTTTGGGGAATAAAATTTAATCCACTCAGCTGTAAGAATTTAGATTGGGTGGGGTTTTTTGGAAAGAATTGGAAATGTACTGCAATTACTTTCCTGTAAATGTTGCCCTTCTGTGGATTTATTCAAACTCCAAATACTCAAATCTTGAAGACTTTTTGGGAGAATGTTTGAAACAGGCAGTTTTTCTTTTTCTAAACTTTGCGGAAGCATTTGAAAATGTTCCTTTCTTTGTGGTGTTGTGCGTAATTGCGATGGACTGCAAATTTTATGCTACTTGGTAAAATGGTGAAATGATCTTGGTTTTTTTTTCAAGTATTTTCCACACACAGCTTCAATAAGACTAACATTTAGAAAAACCCTTTTTTAATGTGAAAACTTCTCACCCATTATTTTTCTATCGGTGTAAGTTGGACACTTTATTTTACAGGATATAGGAATACTCACAGACACTGGTGACAATACAGGGCATTTTCACATTGCTGCCTGTTACATCATGTTTAAATGATTTCTGCAGGAGAAACATGAGGGTAAGAAAGAAGAATGGTGAAGACCACCTTTTTCTGAATATTATTCCCTCAATCTTGGCAACTGGCTTCCTGCAGTAACAACTAGCATTTTGGAAGCTGCTCATTCACAGGTATAATTGCCTTAGGACTGCTTTAAAACCTGAAAAGGGTAAAAAAAAAAAAAATATTCAGAGATGCAAAACACTTTATGCAACATTCCCTGAAGTGATTAATCACAATTAATCACTCAGTGAAACAGTCTGTAAGACAGAGCTGCATCTTGTCTTGAATGAATTTAAAGAGTGGGAAATATGAATTGTTTAAGATAACAATGATGAGTTTAATATTTCCAAAATTAAAAATCTGCAGCTGTCAATGAAGGAGTATGAGAGCTCTGGCAAAATATAACTCCAGGCAAAGCTACATGGCTGGCTGCAAATAGCCCTGTGTACAGTACTTGCATTTCTCTGGCCAGAAGCAACCCAGCTGCAGTATGGAAGCCATGCAACCTTCTTGCAGGAAGCATAATAAATCAAATACATTGCTAACATGACTGTACAGCTTCTGGACCAGAGGTTCTCTATTGTTAGGTTTGGGAGTTTTTTCACTTGACTTGCTGGGTGCGTAGGCAGATAAACTTGACTATGCCTTGACATGTCCCTGTATCATGACTGAAATGAAACAGAAGTCCTGTGGGAAAAAGGATGTGATATTTAACTTTAGCCTTTATTATAATCACATGCATAAAAGCTGAATTAATTTTGTGCAGGCAACTACAGTATTGGCATCCTCCAACTTTCCTGAAATGATGTCGCAATTTTAATGAAGTTCTGGTAATACCTTTTGTGTGTTTATAATCTCACACACTTATACAACAATGTTCTTTTGACCTCTTCAATTATATAATAATTAAACTATTTCTATTACATTTCTACTTTGCTACAAATTTGGACCAAAATGCAACTAATTACATGTTATGTAAAAAAAAATTTTCTGTCGACTTTAAATGAGATGCCTGATAGTATTGGTGACTGTTCTGTTTTGAAGAAAAGATGAAAGAGGAAGGCCTGTTTTCACAACTGACATAAATTTGTATAATTATAACATTGCCGATCATTTCTAAGAAAATATTTCCTACTGCTTCCAGTAATCATCATGACTTAGTCCAAACTCTGCTCTGTCAGTTGCTGTTCCAATATAAGTGCCTGGCTGTAACTGAACTTGCTACTCTGGATGATGTCATACTATTGTTATATATTATGCATTGATAATATTTGCATTATTTTTTTCTACTCATTTTAATGCAGACTGATTGTTTACTTTTAGAAGACATAAGTTAAACAGCTGCAAGTAGAAATTCTTTGTGACATTTTGAAACATTTTTAGAAGCAGCTATGATTTTTAGAGTCCCATTAATGCCTATCAGTACTTCAGATCATTTTCTTTGTTGTGCTTCCTTTTGAACTAGCAACATGGAATTTCAAATCACCTTTAATTTCAATATTTAAATTCAATTGAAATTCAAGAACTTTAAATCCTGTTTGCTGAACCCTTTCAGAAGTCCTAGTCAGCTTCTCTGTGCCACACAGTAAAACAGATTATGGATCGCTTGCAATGTTTTTCTATTCTCTTTCATCAGTTCTGTTTTGCGGTTATTAATTGTGTAAAGTATTAAACACAGCAAGCAATTCCAGAATATTTATTTTGGATAAAAACCTAACAATACTAATTCCTAATATATGTAGACATTCATGAAACATTCATGAAAAGGTCCTAGTGAGATTATTCTTCATGAAAGGTAACACACAGAAAAAAGCAGGAACATCTGTCCAAGAACATAAAATAAATACGGTGGTTGAAAACTACAGTGGAACAAAATCAAGGCAAAATACTGCTTGACAGTGGTAGGCATGCAAAGTACAATGGAGTCCTACAGACCTTCTAAATGGTGATTAGACCTTAGACCTTCTAAGTGCAAAGCTGGGGCTATAACTGAAATATTTAAGTGAGGCAATAACAGACAAAGAAAAAGAATTCAGTACCTTAAGCAATTCTCAGTATTTGCCACCTTTGTGTAGCATTCCATATGTTTATTAATAATGGGAAGAAGAGCTAAGCTGAATGCATCTTTATCTTTCATTATTTGATCAGTTTTAATTAAATAGTCTGCCATTTTATAGTCCAATCTTTCTGCGTCTTTAGTTTTGCTCTTGTGCAGCCCCATTATCAGTGCCAGATTTGCAGCAGGAGTGAGTGGTAGAAGGAGGAGCTGAGCTTGTAACCTTTCATTAACACCATAAGGAACATTCATCTTAATACATTTCTTTTAAAATATCCATTAGCATTATGCTGAAAATTACTATTTGGGAATATATGCAATAGTCCTTTATATGCCAATGCTCTGCAAGCTAAAATTTTTACTTAAATTAGTTGATTTCTGAATGTGGCATATTTTACTCTGTTTAAAATTTAATCCAAAAGTTTTGCTGTTAGTATTTTTAACTGATTGCTTTAACACTAACATTAGTTTGCTTAGCAGGTATTGTAAATATACAGAGAATGTAACAGGAACAGTACAGAATCCAATCCTAGGACAAAAAGTGCTATGAGTTAACCTGTCAGATTGTGAAACAAAATAGAGAAAAAAGGTTCTGCACTCTAACCTCAGTATGTCTTCTGTGCTTTAAGGATTGCCAAGCTGGCCCCTGCTGACCTGACAAATTGTTTTAGCTTCAGCAAGAAAACATACTACTTGAAAGGTCAGATCACAGACAAGGCAACTGAAGAATCAGTAACGAGTGAACCTAAACAGTCATCAGATCCCAGCCAGTTGTCAGGGGAAAGGTTATCAATCAAAGCTTAGAAGCACACCACTGGTTTAGAGCAAAACTCTTTTAACAAATGACTTTTCCATTCTAAATGTTTTCTTAATTGTGCGGCAATAATTACTCAGGGGGATGTTAAGACTGGAAAATATGACAACAGCAACTGAAATGTACAGCAAGAATGAGAGAAGGGCATGAAAAAATTTTTCAAAGAGGCATTCTTTCCTTCCTTACTAGTAAAGCAGACCAAAGTCTCATATTTAACTCCTTAAATGAATGCACCAGTTTTGGCAAGGTAGATAGCTGTAAGTAAATTCATTTCTAGGTCTGAGAAGTGATGGGAGTATTTAAATTTGTTTTAGTGATGATATGTTTACTTCTGGCTTTTTTTAGCTATACCTACTTTAGATTACATGGAGTACTTGTATGATCTCAATAACACAATCCATTTGACCAGTGCAGATCTAAGATCCAGGTCCAGCTCAGCTAAGTTCAGGCAATCAGCTTAAGTGAACTGGAAGTCTTTTTTCCGTATCTCTAGAATTGCAGCTTCTGCACCTGGATGCAGTAATAATGCCTGCTGTAATCACACATAACAACAGCTCTGTTGTGCCTGGCTGGAACAAACCATATCAGATCTTTCCAAAATAGTAAGATGCTTATTTACAGAATCCTTGGTTAATGGAGAATATAACAAGTTCTTACTTCAGATATCCAAAAGGAAGATAGACTTAAAATGTAGTTCTGGTAAAACCTTTCAGTCTCCTTTTATTTTTTTATTTTGTTTTTTGTTTATTTGGGCAATCATTGGTTGCTCAGCATGAGAATGAGAAAATTCTGACTCTCCTCTGAGTAAATAGATAATTCAATGCAATTTTCTGGACTAGGGTATCTGAAATATGAAAAGCTGTTTTATTTGCTGTTCCTTAAACACAATCTATTTACTCTCATTGTCTGTAGAATTAATTTCCTTTTTAAGAATCACTGAGTCCAAAAGTCCAGATACCCTTCCAGCTATGGCGGACTTTGAATATGAGGAAGTCCTTTTTCCCAAGGAGGATAAAGGGTTCACTAAATGACCATTGCATAATAACATAGTGTGTTAACTCTGAAGTATAAAATTAGAGCTACTCTGCAAAAGGACCTGGGTATTACAATGTCTCTCTGCACTTTTAAGGACAGGATAGTTATACACAAAATACCAGTTTGACTGCTGATTGAACCACAAGAACAGTTGCATTCCGCAGGCACACGAGTTTCTACCACTGGTTGTCTGGAGCGCTTAGGTTCACAAAGGAGCCTCAGATATCACAGCACAGACTGGTTCTATGCTTTAATAATTGATTAACTGATAGACTTACAGCATCCAAGTTAGGCACCTTCTTTCTTTGCACGGTATGTCACTCATACAAAGCATGTCTAAAATATGCACAGACAAATAATGCTTTGTTCATCCATAGATTTAGATGCTTCATGTAAGACTGTGGTTAAGCAGCATTTGTCAATAAGGGATACAGACAGAGGATTCAGATATCATTTCAGAGTTTTACACAAGGTACTTCACAGCACAGGGACTAGAAATTAGTTTCTGATTTTTCCCCAATGAGTGTCCAAACCCATAGGAGATTGCCTTTATTCTTGCATCTGATGTAAAATTCATTGTTTCATCCAAGATAGAATACCATCAAAAGAAGGAATGCACTCCATCACACTTCACAATTTGTTGTTTGAATTGTCTCCTAAGGTAAAAAATAATGTTGAAATCACTGCAAGAAATACTTGAACCGGTTCTTTCCCCACGGAAGGTATGATGACTAACAAGCACTCAACTAAAATAAGGATCTTTTCCTACATTTTAAGTCATTTCTTCAGAGAAAAGACAGGAGAAGATATAGGCTATAAATCCTGATTAGGGAGGAACATATTCCTTCAGCTAACCATACAGATGGAAGAAACCAAAGTTTTATTGCTATTTGTGTTTGTTATTGGACAGTTGTAACCCACCATTAGCTCTGTTGCCTTCTCAGATACCACTCTCAGACAATTAGCATCTTCTGTTTGTTGCAGGGACAGTTCAGGGGGACACTGAATACTATGGGAGCTAGTGGGATACAGATGCTGTGGGTGATCAAGGGCTGATGCGGTGTTCTCTCTGAGGACACTCTTGGTCTTTTGCAGTTTTCTCTAGCTCAGATGTTCAAGCAGAAATGGCTGTGTGGGGTGATGCGACTGTTCCTTGAAAATAGCAGCACCCAACAGTAAGTTATCCTCCCCTCTGCTTTTTCCATTACCCAACTCCAAACAACGTATTTCTGTGCAACATGCCTTTCCTGAGTTGACAAGTTGCCTATACTCCTGCCACTTTCTGATGGGCAAAGAGAGCAAGGACCTCTCCATAGAGCTCTCTGACCCTGGCATAGCCTTCTGAGCTGTGTCACGACTGGGTTATGCCTGAGGCTTTTTCTATTGCCTCCTGAATAGTACCAGTCTTTGTTGCCCTATTGGCCTGTGCTTGAATGAATCTTTTGGGTGAATGACGTATTCCTTGACATTATCCATGTTTGTTTCACAGAGAAGGATATTAAAATGACCTAGACTTATTATTCACATGATAGTCACTGATAAACCCCCTGTATTTACTAAATTATATCTCACTATGATACATGACAGCCCACATTTATTATAAGCAATATGTGGGCTTTTAGAAAATACTTTCTCTTTTCAAACAGCAGAGCTTTACACGAAAATACATGAATCTCTGCTTTTTGCAGTTCTAACAGCCAAAACTGGATAGTGTAATGAAGCAAAAGATAATGAACACAGAACTAGAGTATTGCTGGAAAGACAAGGCCTGGCTAGAAAGAAACAGGAATAAACTACGTCTTACATATCTTAATGTTTGAAATCAAATTACTGAGCACTATATATCATCACAAAAAAATCCTACCTGCCTTCAAAAAGTAATAGCTTGCATCACAGAGCATATACTCTAGATTGTTTAAGTGGCATGGTACAGATACATATGCATTTCTTAGTCTTAATAAAAGCAAAAGACATGGAAGTTGTGTAAACTCCTATTTTTAAAAAAGGAAAACCTGAAAAAGCCACAAACACTGCCAAATTCACACTAGGATGGTTAAGCAGGAGACCCAAAAACTACATTCTACATAAAATCCTGTCCACATGGACTAAGCAGGTAACTCACAAAAATTTACTTATTATTATACCATAAACCCTAAAAAGGGAAAACTGCACACAAACATATAGAACTGAGTTTAATGAAAAAATAGATAGCTTATTTGGACAGATCCGTGGCTACTAAAATACATTCATATGAAAAATAGATATGAAAATTAAGTGCCCATGACTGACATGACCTTTTTCAGATGTCAGAAGAAAGACATGTACAGTTTTCAGTATAAATAGGATACGGGTGGTTAGTTCTCTTACCCGCCTTTGAGAAATACCAGACTATATGGCTTTCTTGTAAAATGGAGAAGATAAGAGCATTATGAGGTGAACTATTTCTTATCATGTACTGAGAGTCTGGATCCATAACCTGAGCCATTACCAACAATTTATTTATCTGTAAAGTGTACGCTGTAACTCTAGGTTAAGTGCATAATTCTGTAACTACATAGAGTACTACAATATAATGGTGCACACATATATATTATGAAGCTTAAAACAGAAATAATTCCTGATGAAGTTCTCTTAAGAATTTTTCTTGCTATATTCAAACAAAATTAATGACACCTGGGTCGGAGCAATCCCAGGCACAGCTCCAGGTTGGGCAGAGAAGAGGTTCAGAGCAGCCCTGTGAAGAAGGACTTGGAGGTGTTGGTTGATGAGAAAATGAACATGAGCCAGCCTCAGCGTGCGCTCGCAGCCCAGAAAACCAACCATATTCTGGGCTGCATCAAAAGGAGCGTGACCAGCAGATCGAAGGTGATCCTGCCCATCTACTCTGCTCTCATGAGACCTCACTTTGGAGTATTGTGTACAGTTCTGGTGTCCTCAACATAAAAAGGACATGGAACTGTTGGAACAAGTCCAGAGGAGGG
>WYDI02023978.1:19967-75733 GCA_009867235.2 Psittacus erithacus | reverse complement strand
AGTCCCCTGATCATCCTCATGGCCCTCCTCTGGACTTGCTCCAACAGTTCCATGTCCTTTTTATGTTGAGGACACCAAAACCGTACACAATATTCCAAGTGAGGTCTCACGAGAGAGTGGTATATGATTGATAGGAAGATCTGAAAAGTTGGTTGGGTTTTTTTCCCACTTCTGGCTTGCTCTGTTTTGCCTGTAAAGATGACGGAAGACACAAGATGAGGCAAGGAAAGTTTTGCAGTAGCTTTAAAGCCAGTGTTGCTGCACCCACCTGTAGGTTAGCCTGAAGGTTACGTTTTTGTGTTTGCCACAGATTTCCCTGGCAAGTGTCTGTACAAGCTTTGTTCTGCAGTAGAGCAGAATGCTGCTGTCAGTACCTCAGAGATGTACTGAAGTGTCACCTGCTTATCCTCTCCTTTTGAAGTCCTGGGTGGAAGTGCTCATTGAAAGGGCAAGGTGTCTGTGAAAACACTTCAAAAGTAATCCTCCTCTGTGCTGGCTGTGACCAGACAAAGACCCGTGCCTGCACAGTATTGCACTGAGCTCTGTTCTCCTGCAAAGGAGTTAATGCTGAGTGCCTCAGAGCACTCTTTCCTGACACAAGAAAAGCAGGAGGTCTTGCTTTGAGTTGCAAGTGAGTCTTTTTTCCTCAATTCATGTTAAGCCCAAAATTTTTAAGTACGTTTTTCCACATTTAAGATGTGAAATCTCTGGAAATTAAGTAAATAAATTAGGTAACTTAATAATTAAAAAACTTAAAATACGTAAACTAATAATTAGGTAATTAAATGTTGAAATATGTTGCCACTGGTAGTCAGCAGCTCTGTAAATAATTGCTTGTGTTGTTGTCAGTATGAGGTATTCAATGCTTGCTCACAGAGTGAGGTTTGGGAGATTGTGGTAGTCTTCCCAAGGCGATTTTAAAGCTCTGCTTTTTTTCACGTATAATTACTTATTAAAACCATGTTTCTTTACAGCAACAGTTAAAGTACCTTTGTAAGGCTCTATTTTTGAGAGGCTTGTCTCTGTGCTGTTAAAATAAACCCTGGGTTTTGTAACTCATGTTTGGTTTTTCCCATTCTTTGCAGTACAGCATATAGATGCCTGTGTTCAAACATTATTTCTTCAAAGGTATCTGGAGGGACTTTAGCCTCTTACGTGATATTCAGTGCTGTTATTCTTGACCACTCCCATACCTCTTGTTGTTCTATATGCAAGAGTGAAACTGAAGATAAGGAAACCTGTAACAGTGAGGAACCCTGGAAGTTCTACTTCTGGCTTTAATGTATATGGGAATCATAAGTTTTTATTTCTAAAATCACTTTCCTGGGTACTATCTTAGTACAGCTTTTAAAGTGCACTTGAAAGTCCTGATCCTGCAATTAAACAGGACTCACATTATTCATCTTGACTAATTGTGTGATTAAAGCTTTTTATACATAAAGTTGTTTTGTTTTTTTTTTTTTCCAAATAGCAGCTAAAATAGCTTATGCCCTAAAACATGCTATGCTCTCAGATGTCTGTCTGCCGTGTTTTCTTGAAGTCTTGGGTTCCCTCTGCTGGTTTCTTTACACATCTGCTGGTAAAGAAATTGGAAAACCACTCTGGTTTTTATGAAAAAATCGATCTTTTAGTTGTGAAAAGAAAACAATTTTCTGCTGATTTATTCATGATAAAAACTCCTCTCTCAAACATTGAGTGTTTGTAAATCCTTGAATTATTTTTTTCTTAACCAAGTTCAACAATTCAGGGTGATGTTTCAAATGAGGAACCCTTTGAATAACAGTGAACATCTTGTGCTGAAACTTAGTTTATTTGTGTATCTGTATAGATACTAACACAGATACCGTGACTATTTTTACAGTTCTTACTCCGTCTTATTCAGAAGGAGCTTCGGTGTAATGCAGATCATACCCTGTAAGTGTTATGCATGCCTATTGCTCTTTAATAACAGTTTTAAAACATTTTACTAAGACTTTGCCCCATAATACCTTGATTTAGACTGAACTTGTTGAGGTTTCTGTGTGTCCATTTCTGTATGTTTTAATTTTGCTTCAAAAGAGTAACCTCAGTTTGATGTTTTCAACTAATGAACATTTTATTTTTAGTACATCTTATTTTGAAGAGTAGTTGAAAACACATCTTTGTCATGGTCTCTTGGTGTTATAGTTTGGTTTTGCCCAAATGTGTAATTTTCCTGGGTTTCATCATGGAGCATGCAAGTGGGGCATAAGGAGCTACTCGATTGCTTGTTCTGTGTTGAAGAATAGTTTCAAATGTAACTTTCTCCAAAAGTTTTCCTTAAAGGAAGGGGTGACTCTGAATTCACAGTGTTTTGAATTGAGGGACACCAAAAGCCACTGAATCAATGGGGTTACACTTGCATGCACAAAATCTGAACTCAGTCCCTTGGTTGTAATTTTGTAGAAGTAAAATGGTCAGGGAATAATAAAATGCATGGCAAGGGGTGGATCCTGGGCTGGATACTGCATTTTTAAGTTCGTGACTGTTATGCCTCACACCTCAGCTTTTCCTGCCTGGTTACTGCCCTTTCCTAGGTTTAAAGAACACTGAGCTACGTGACCAGATTTGGAATAAGGACTGCATCAATGATCAGAGCTCTTCCCTGAAAAACAAACTTCATGGAATGCGTTATTCTGTATTGAAGAGATTCTGTTTGGTGAAGAACTTTGCACATTTACTGGAAGCAGTGTGAAAAATGCAGCTGGTAAATCCCTGAAGCTCTTATTTTTGCACATGAATAAGTACCTCAAGATGGCAACTATTCATCACATGAAGAGACAGGAACTTTAGGAAGGTTTTAGCAGTGTGCCTCAACTGAGCCAAAGACAAATACCAAGTGCCTTTTTATTTCTTTTCATAGGATGTTTTTAATTAAAATGCCAAACTGTGTGTTTTCCAAAAACAAGTCAAACTGAGAGCATAAGAAAGTTGAAATCATCACAGTCCAGCAGCGAAAAGTCCCAGTGTCAGTGAGCAAAGTATGTGTCCCTTATGTTATCTTGTGCGCATCAAGGTCATTGCTTTATAGAGGACAATACCAGCTGGTTATTAAGATGCACTGCTATTAGTATTTTGAAGCGGCTCAGGCAATAATCTCACCATGTGATTAGTTTTTAACTACAGTCCTACTTCTAATCCCAAGGACAACACCCAGCATTTCGGTAGGCAGTGAAATGGAACTTACTTTTGCAGTGTTGTGCAGTTAGCAGTTTTCGTAGAGTCTCTGGATAGGTGTTAGTCCTCAATTAGGATTGTGCAAAAGAGTCCTAAGCAAGAAAAAGTAGATTATGAGTAAGAATGTCCAGTAGGGGGCTCTAATAATTATCAGGGCATTATAAACTGGTTGTGCAAGCATCACATAATTGTTGTGCTGCTCCTCTAGGCTGGGTTGAAATGACAGGGTGTTCCCTTAGGGTAGTAGAGAAGTGTGGGCTGTCATACTTGAGCTCTACAGGATTGACCAGATGAGCTACTATAGTGCCTGCTGCCACTGTGATTGCTGTTGGGTACTCCCTGATTTTAGTGTTAGTGTGTGCATGTGAATGTCATTGTCAGATCAGGGCCTTAATAACCAGAAATCTCTTTCAAGTGGCTCAGAACTTCAGATTTAGAGCCAAAATATCAGAAAAGAAAAATTACCTAGGTAGTAGGTTTTAAGAGAACATTTCGGTAACTAGTGTTACCCAGTGAATAGACAGTTTAATGTCTTCATATTATTTCTTTATACAGCTATTTCCTTTGCAAAACAGATGTTTTTGTGATTTTTTCTTTTTTTAAGATGTACAAAGTAAAAAGGAGGGGGTTTTGTATGAGGCGTTTATATTCAAACCATGAAGGCTAGATAATTTAAACTGTATTATTCTTAACTGTATTTATTAAAGCTCTAGGCACATGTCTTGTCCTGAGCTGTGCTCTCAGATTCTGTGAAACAATGTAGTAGTCTTTACACTTGATTAACAAAACAGCACGCTCTAAAATAGTCCTGCAAAATATGGTGGAGAAATGTCTCATCAGCTGCTGGTGGTGTTCCATATGCTGGCACAACATTTAATTTCCACGGCTGATTAGTAATTGTTCAGTCTTTGATGAGTTACTTCACTGGTTTGATTCAGCTCGTGCTTTATGCTTGACTTGAACATTGTAAGAATGTGTTCATTTTTAACTGTTTTGTTGAAAACTAGGGAAAACCTCAGTCCCGCAAAGACTTAAGGAAGGCACCAAGTCTTTCCAAATGAACGCTGTATGCAAGCCCCAACCCTGCAGTTGCCTAAATGAATGATTAACTTTAGATTTTCAGTAAGCCTCTTGAGACCTGTGGGGATGCTCAACATGTGAATTCATACATCTGTGCTACGTTTGGGCTTCAGGCTGTAGCTGGATATGACAGAATTCTTCAGTAACGTTATTTGGAAGGACTTCCTATTAAAAAGACATGGAACACTGCTCCTTGCTTGGCTAGGCTGACCCTGGGGACTTGTAGCCAGACTAAGGGACTGATGTTATCTTCTCATGGGGGGAAGAGTAATGCTGCAACCCCAAAACAGTTGTATTGGCACAACTTCAGTGTCTGTGTGAGGAGGGAGGAATGGAGGACTTCAGCTGAAGGTGTAAATCCCTTTCCCCCAAAAAAAGTAGGTAGACCTTTATACTAGTTGATCAAGACAGTTTAAACTCTGCTGCACTCAGATGTTGAGAGGCTAGTCCCTATGCGCTGAAGTCTTCGATTAAAAGGCTTTCAGTTGTGTCTAACAGTTACAGGTTGTAAAGATATTTAACTGTGTCTTGGGTTTTACTTGTTGGGCTGCTGCTGTTATTTATTTATTTATTTGATTAGCTTTTGCACTGCAGTGACTTGGGTATGGAATGGTGACAGTGCGGAGGTACTGGGCTGAGTCCTTTGTAGGCAGGAGTTAGGGCTCTTAGTGAGCCGATATCTCCTTCCGTTCTACTGTGCAGCATTTCAGTTCCTCCCAGTTATGAATTTGTTGGACAAAAGATAAAGATTTGCTTTTCATTTTTAACAACCCTAAAGGTCCCCTAAAAGTTGTGAGTAAACCGTATGTTTTGTTAGTATTGGGTGTCAATATCTGTTAATCCGGAAATGAACAAGACTTGACAAAATTTTGTGTATAGAAATGTGAGTGACCAGTATGTAGAGCAAAATTTAAGTATGACTGTGAAGTTTGGTGATTTGTTCTTTTAATGCTGGTTATTGTGAATAGTCCTGTGTTGAATAAAACCAGACTCTACTTTAAAATGGGAAATGTTGATTACTTCATTTTTTACATTTCCATGAAGAAATGCTTCATATGAAAGGATGGATATCCCTGCTGGGACAGTGCTCACATCTCCTGTGAGAGTAATGAAAATTTGTTCAGTAGGAGAACAAATTGCAACCTTCTGTTTTGAAAACAGTGCCCTTGTCAACTTGAATATGTAATCTTTTTTTCATTTTGTGGGATTGTGGGTTGTACACTATTAGTATTTCCAATCAGCTGCATCAGATGGGTATACTCTGCTTGCTTATTTTGGTGTCATAGGAAAGTAGGACACTCACCTGAGTCAGGGACTAAGTCCAGCTCCTACAACATAGTTTTAAGGTGATTTTTTGTTGTTGTTGTCTTCTTCGCTTGCTCTTCAATTTATATGGAATTGAAATAGAAAAGCTTCATCACTTCTCTCTAGCTTTCATAATCTTGAACATTTATTGTCTTGATTCTTTTATGATGTTTGATGGGGTTTGCGTGCCTCTAGCACTGCCTCCAGCAGGGATACAACGTCCAAATAACAGATGTGCCAGGGAAGAACTTGGAAAGGAAAACAATTTCTGGTTGCAAAAAGATGTCGGAGGGTTTCGAACAGGATTTCTGATCAAAATGTGCCCAAGTTGCCTCCCAGAAATAGGTAAATAATGGCTGGGACATCTTCTAAAATAAGGGAGACTTGGATCTGAGTTTCTGTTCTGCCTAATTCGGAGCGGAAGCCTCAAGCAGAGTACTGAGCACCCTGGCTGTTGCTGGACACACTGCAGTGGAGGTTTGCTGTGTGTAGGAATCATAGAATCATAGAATAGTTAGGATTGGAAAGGACCTTAAGATCATCTAGGAAGGGTTTATAGGGTGGGGAAAAAGGTGAATAGGTAGCAGGGAAAGCTTGAGACATCTTTTGCCTGTAAGTGAAACTGCTAACATACTCCATGCACTAAGATACACCTACTCCTATATGTTTTTCCAGTTAAAAAAATCCAGACAGGATTCCGTCATCCACTCCAGGAGATTATTACATGTATTTCTGGTATAATATCCTTAGAATAACAGTGGGAATCCTCCACCTTTCTTTGTGCCAGTGTCACACTGCCTCAGACTCTGGCTTACGTCATCATGTTTATCCTTGGGTATCTGTTCAGTTGCTGCTGGTTTCTCCAGTGACTGATGTGTGAAGATGTTCATATGAGAAGTGCTGCTCAAAATTGGGTAGGTGTAAGATGGTATAAATAAAAGCAGAGAATGTTTAGAGATGTTGGAAGCTACTGGTCCTGATATGGAATTAATTTGAGGAAGATTGTTTACAATCCCATCAAATGATGAGGCCCAGAATTTGTAATGGTGGTGTTCTCTGGTCTGAATGAAATTTTATGGCCTGCATATTTTCATATAGGAGGTTACATTATATTATTTCATGATTTGTCCCAACCTCAGTGTTTATCTGATACAATGTGCTGACTGCTGGCCTACGTTGCTTTCACCTTGCAGCAAGTCTGTTTTGGTTTTGTTTTGCTCTCTGCTAAACCAGCTATGCAATGGTACACTCTCTTCCTCCTGCCCCCATCTCACAGTCTGCTGTGCCAGTGGAGGGACTGCAGACAGTTCCCCAGGAGGTTTGCGTCTGTGCACTCCGGAGCTTTGGTAACCTTGAACTACATTTTCTGCCATTCAGAGTTAAAAATCTGACTGTCATCCTTAGAGCTGGAGAGAGGGAAACAGGATTTAACTGCTGGTGTGCTGCAGCCTCATGTCCACTGACTTTAGCACTATGTTATGTGTCTCACTGCCTCAAGAGTTTAATAAAATTTAATTGCTATAAAATGTTGATTGTTCCCCTCTTTGTCTACCTTCTTTTGGTTAGTTTCCAGTTTGGAATAAGGAGAGAATTAGTTGACATCATCAGCTGGTGCTTGGGGCTTATTTTTCCTCTGGATTTCTCTTTTGAATTATACCAGTTACCCTTCTGTGGCAGTGAGATTTTTGCGTCAGCTCTGTAAACTGTGAATACAAGAGCCAGACTTTCTTTAGGCTTATTTGACCTGCTCGTATCCTGCATCAGGAAATCTGCTGTCAAAAATGTGCTGACAGTCTCTTTTGATGCTGTACTTACCTAGAAGATTTTAAGGATGTTTTCTTCACTTTGTGATGATACTGGGGTAGGGTTTTTCCTCCCTCCTCCTCTTATAAAAGCAGCTGTGACAAATACTTAGCCACATTTCAACAACAGTCCCTTTGATCCAGTTGGTTGTTTCCGGCAGAGGAGGACACTAAGCTGACTTCATGTGTACTGCCATGTAAGTATATAAACATTGGAAAGCTATTATAAGGCTGATCAGACAGGTAATGTGTCTTGCTTAGAATTGCAAAATCATTTCCTTCCTGGTGGTTGATTACAATCTTCACTCCTAGCTTTTCCAGCCATTCAGAAATGGAAGACAAGAACTCTTTTCATGAATGTTTTATGCCACATCTTCACATCTTAAGGGACTTCTTTCTGGCTGCAAGTTGATGTAGGTATTCTGTAGCATATAGTAAAGGTATGTATACACACCCATAGAATATCCTTGCTTGTGGCTGTTAAATAACTATACAGATGTGAATAAACATAAAAGGGTCTGTCTTGTTTTATCTTCCCCCACTCTGATAGGTAAGCCTGCATGTCACTGAGGTTTAAAAGAAATAAAATGGCAAAGGGGAGTAAAGTACCCATTAACTGAAGTCAGCAGAAGGCTGCGTTCATCTAAAAAATAGCAAGGGCCTTTTTTTGTGAAAAATTGGTTATAGATTAAAAAAGGGAAATTCAAAGGCAGAGATGGTTCAATTTTGGAAATGAAAAGAAAGTGGAGGACACAAAGTGATGACGCATAATTAAAATGCAGGGTGTAGCTGGGTTGCTACAGAAATGTGAATGTGGGATGGGATAATGGTAAAAATTGAAAGAAGGTAAAGCACAAAAGACTCAGTTGACTGGAAAACTACAGAGAGAGGTGAAAACCTGGTGTTGTGATTAAAAAGAAAAAGGAGGGAAAGAGCCACCTTGCCCTGAAGTGCTGTGTGCTGAGCAGTGTTTGCAATGGGAACAAGGGGCTGCTCTTCCCGTCTGCCTCTGCTGGGCACTGGGCTTGGGAGAGCTTAGGGATGTATCCCGTGGGGAGAGGGCTGCTGTGGCTGGACATGGAACTGGTCAGCTGCAAAGTCAGTTCCTACCTACTATTCAGGTGCACGTAACCTGTAAGAAACCAGATGCTTTGGCCTGAACAACTTTCCAGTTTTTCAGCTGCCAGCAGGTTCATTTCAGGTTAATTTTTGTGCTCACATCCGTAATTTTTACTTTCTTTTTTTTTTCCTCTCCAGGAGCCAGTTGGTTGCTGTGCTTGTAAGAAATGTCTTTGGGGGTTGGGGTGACATCCTGTCTCAGTGCTGCAGCAACCCAGGGCTTTTGCAGGTCCCTGTGGAGCTGTTGTGGGACTTAAATCCAGTAGTGTTCAGTTGGTTGTTTGCTTTTGGGCAACAGCGTGCTCCTTTGCTTGAGTGGTGGCAAGTTGGGCGCAGGGTTGGATTAGCAGCTAGTATAAACCTGAGTGGAGCTGAAATTTTGCATGCTGTTCCCAGGCAAAGTGCCTGTGTGAAGCCCACTTGAACTACTTCTATCGTCTTCTGGTTATTGCAGTTACTTGAATCTGGCTTGGTGCTGGAGGCAGTGCTTCAAAAAGAAATGTCTTAGAACCTGAATTACTCTGATATTTGCAGTTATTTACCATTGTACTAATCAGTTCTCCTGCTCTATTCACACTTACAGTGTGTTTTAAAAAATACAACAAAAAAAAAGTAAACATGTTTCTCAGTTTTCCTTCCCCCAGAGGTTACTTTCTTGCATAAACCCTGACCTGAGCGTGTAAGTTTGCTCTCAGTATCACAGGATGTGGATTTTGTGTTTGCTAGAAAATTGGCTTTTGCGGCCTGCCATGTGTGACAGAGCCCATTTTTTCTGTTTGTTTTGCAAGCAAAACCTTGGCAAGGTGATATTAGATGAATTGTAGCAGAGCAGGGTGAGATTAAGTTGATTAACCTTTCCCAGCTGTGAGTGCTTTTGCAACTGTGCTCACAGGCTGCAGTGAAGGCGTAATCCTTTCCAGCCTTTATCCTTAGGAACTGATTCCCCTTCCACTTGTGTAGCTTAGGAACAAGTCTTTGGAGAATCCAACAATTGTATTTAATACTTTGCTGTTTTGAGCACCAAAGTTCTTTTTAGTTTATCTGGTACCTCAGTTTTTCTTGGGTTATTCAGAAACCAGCAACAGCTTCTTGCATTGAAGCCATAACTCAAAACAGCAGCCTGAGTTCATATATTAAATCAAGAGGGATACAGAAGTGTCTGTATATATACATGTGCACACACACAAGTTGCAGCACAAATTGGGATGAAGTTGAAAGGGTTGGATTTCACTCCCCAGCTGGTACAGGAAGTCAATAACTTCTAAGTTCTCACCTTCCTCTATTTTGCAATATGAAGGGTAGTTGGTATAGGCAGTCTGTCATAGCCTACTGACTACAATGCAGGCAAAACTTTAGGAAGGAGTGGGTTTTTTATGGATCTTCAGCCAAACACAGTGATGTCATTTCTGCTGCAGAGGTCAGAGTATTGTATTTGAGTGTAAGTCATCCAATTTCACCACAGGCCATGTGAGACATCAAGTACAGCAGGTTCTGAATCTATTCTTAAATTGCTCTGATCATCTGGTAGGAAACAGCAGAACACTGCATCATTCTGTGTCAGAATCTACAGATTTGGTTTTATACCAATAATGTAACAACAGATTCCATTTATCTTCTCTGTTAGAAGTCTTTATAAAGCTTCCTCCCCTTTTAATTCTGGCTGCAGCTTTCCAGTTACATAAAAGGAAGAAAGCGTGTTAACAAAGACCAGAAGTCGTCACAGAAATGTATCAAAAGCAAATGTCTTTTCCCAAATACAAGGAGCCGAAATGGTGTGCAGGGTCACCCGTGCTGGGCTGACCATCACCGCCCCGTGCATGCTTGCATTCAGCTTAGCCCCAGCTCTTTCTTCAGAAAGTGTAGAGCTGACCATGCTAAGGGTTTGGAAGTAAGAAAGTTTGCTGGCTTGCTTGGCGCTGAGGGGAATCTACCACCTCAGCTGGTCTGCATGTCTGCTTGCAAAGCAGCGCGGCTGCTGAAAGGAGAAACAGAGAGAAACCCTTCTGGTTTCCTTGCTCTGATATTTAGGATGTTGGTTCTCAAAATAGACATCACCAGCCCAGAAAGAACTGAGCTGACTGACAAATCCGGGGTGCAGGCAGAGAAGCCTGAGAATGTGTGTTTTAGGGATGGTATCTGTATTAAAGCTACACAGGACAGATTAACTTCCTATGTGCTTCTGTCAGGCAAATAGTGTGACTATAAACTTACCCCAGACTTCAGCTAATAATTTTTTTGGGGGGATGAAATCCCTTTCCAGGCAAGCACCTAGGAACAGTGAATGGAGGAAGTCCCCTGGACATCTGGAGCAGAACTAACACATCTAGTTCTCAGAACAATTTTCACTGTCACTTGAAATGAGACCTCTTGGTAGAACGGTTACAGATGATGTAGATCGTACAGTAACAGGGAAAACAAAGCTCCTGTATTTGCCTGCAATAAAATAATGCATTTGTTGAAGCAGCATCTGAATGTCATTTCTGTGTGTCATCAGAAAGGAAATGTTGTTCCTAAATGGAGACTGGTTCCTATACACAATTTTTTCAGCCTTCCCAGGCTGAGCAGTCAAAATGGATGATAAGCGGCTGTGGTATGTTTGCCTTGTACATCCCTGTGAAAATGAGGAACTGCCTTCTGTGTTGTTTTTACTGACTCTAATTTTTCAGTCATAGTTGGAATTACCTGTGTAAATGGGTCCTGCTGAGAACGAGCAACAGCCACCAACCTGCTGACAAACTTTCTCACTAGTGCCATTTTTTAGACCAAAAAGTTGATCTAGTAAGCACCTGAGTGCTGTGTGACTTTCCAGCAAGTTCAGTATTCTGTGGCATGAGTCTATTTTCAAGCAAGTTTGTGCAAGGAATTACTTTGTGAATTACAGTTTGATTTACCTAGAATCAACTCCTGGGTCATTTTGAAGCACGCAGCTTTTGCTGGGCTCTGCTCATACATGTGTCTGGGCCTTCTGCAGCAGCTCCTTGTGGGGATGCACTGGCTGGCAATGGCTGGGCTGGGATAACAAGGGCAGGATGCTTCCATAAAGTGACCCACAGTGACGGATTCTGTGTCTTGGGAGGACTTAGCAAAGCTTAAACCTCCTCACTTTGAAAATATGAAGCAGAGCCAGCTGCTAAAGCTGGAAGGCTCTCAAGCAATTGTGTGAAAAGAAACGGAGCAGAGCAGATGCACCCAGAGAGCGGCAGTGGAACAGCTGGGGAGCAATTGGACTGCAAAGGTAAGAGAAGAGCATGTGGTTCCTCTCAGGTAGTGATGGGATGTCTTAATCATGTAAGTTTGGATATCCTTGTGGAGGACTCCATGGAAATTCCTACAGCAATGCAGGAAAAGCCAATAATAGCCAGTTCTGCATATTGCAATATGATGCTATAGCACACTAACAATATTCAATTCGTGATAGTTACAACACATGTCAAGGGTGAGTGGGTGTGCTGAGGGGGGAATGTTCATAATGCATGCCATACTTTAAAGCTTTATAGAGACTCATACAACCACATATGTGCACACAGATGCATGCTCATGAACAGCATTTCTCTGAACAGCAGCTCTTCAGCAGCAGGCACGGCTCTTCAAATGGGGTCTCGGTCACACACTTCGGGAACATGGTGTGATTGGGCTGGAGGAGAAGAGAGGGATCTATAGAAGACAAATAGACCAAAAGCACCATTTTATTAAGAGAAACAAAGTGATGTGTTGCCTTTGGCCTTCTCCCTAGCAAGCACAAGGGTCAAGCGCTTGTACATTCCAGAGCAAGCATGGCTCGGTGTCGCTGCAGGAATCCTGTTTTGTTGGTATGTGATCCTGACTCTGTGGCTTTTCTACTGCTTGTGGACACCATTGACTGGCCAGAGGGAAGGCAGAGAGTGGGTTGCACTGCTGACAGAGGAGACAGATGGTAAATGGCAGAAAGACTGTGCCTCTTGGATGAAATGGGGCAAGGGAAGGGTGTCATGGCCTTCAGCCATGACAGGTGAAGACACAAGCACATAGTGATAGAGGAGATAATGATGGAAAAGCAATAGGAGAAACAAGCAAAGGAAAAAGAATAAAAGTGCAGGGGAAAGGTGTGGGGCTGGAGGGAATAGCTGAGCACAAAGTTGTGCCCTTTTCAGTAGAGGACTGCTGGGGTTTTTTATCTCTATGTTCTTGATCTTCTCAGCTTTTTGTCTGAAAAATTGTTTGCTGCCTACGGAAAGCTCTTAGTGACTAAAAGCAAACCGTATTTTCATCAAACACTTGGGCAGAAGCAGAGATCCAGGGACGGGAAAGCCTTCACATCTAGTGTCCAGGCTGTGTGGAAGTAGCTGAAGGTGGGAGGAAAAGGATTTTAAAAAAACCAAATCAAAACACAAGTGAATCCAGTGAGATCCTTTCAAAGAAGAAGGGAAAAGAAAGGAGGAAGAGGAAGATGAGAGTCTAGGAAGGCAGCATGGCTTCAGCTGTGTTGGAGCATAATGGGGGAGACAATCCAGCCACTAACAGAGCCCCTCTGGAAGAAGCTACTCAATAAAAGCCAGTGGCTGTCACGCTGGGAGCCTTCAGGGACAGCTGTGGGGGTTGTCCCTGGCTGATGGTCCCTGAGCTGCTCTCCTCAATTTTGAGGCTAAATATATGCTGTATGTCTGGCGTCAGTGTGGTGACATCAGGTCCTTCCCTGTGGAGGAGCTAGGAAGGGAAGCATATCTTGGACTTTAATGTCCCCATCTCAAAACCAATGTCACTAGTCTCAGGGTTTGCCTGGGGCCACCTCTAAGTAAAAAAAGGGTACAGGAGGGGAGGTATGGGCTGAGATCCAGCACTGTGGTGCACACTTGGGCTGTGCAGGGCAGAATCAAATAGGGGATGGAGGAAGGGAAGTGAAAAATGTTTTCCCAATAGAAGAAAAACAAATCAGGTTTTGTGTAAGCGACTCTCCCTCAACGAGCCACTTCCATTTCATTTTCTGTAACACTTTAGTGCTTCCCTTTCTCCTGATCATACCATTAATTTATGATATATACTGTCTCCTTGGGAAATGGAATCGTCTTATTGCATGAAAATCTCAGTTCAATTTTGTTCCTTAGTGGAAGTTTCTGGCTTTCAAAGTTGAAGAGGAAAGCTCACGTACATGAGCTGGATGAAGAGACGGGTTCAGAAAACAGGAGACAAGTAAAAGGAAGAGCTGCAAATGTATTATTTGAAAGCAGATCCTAATGATTTCTCATTCGGTCTTTGAGTTTCTTTGGTCATGACCTATGATTTTTTGAAACAGTGATAATTCAAATCGAGTCTGTGACGTGTGGCTGTGCCGGTAACGCTCCCGGGGCAAAGCACCACTCAACTCAAAGTAGTTTTGGAAACTGCAAGAACAGTTAAAAATTTCTGCATTTCAGGCAGCCTTCAGTATTCTGATGGAGCAGATCAGGCACTTTCAGTGCTACCTGAGGCTTTTGTCATCCTTTCCCACAGTGTCAGTGGCTCCGTTCTGGCCTCCCATCCTAAAAGTCAAGGCTCTTTAATTTCTGTTACTGAGAAAATGTGCTTCTGCCTGTTAATGGAAACAGCACTGAATGATCTGTGCAAACAGAACAAATATGAGAAAATACATGCGTTATAGGAAGAAGTTATATATTTGAGATACCTAGCTATTTATGAAGATCAACATTTTAAAAGTCATGTTAGGCCAGTTTGGACAGAGCCTTGAGCAGCCTGGTCTAGTGGAAGGTGTCCCTGCCCATTGCAGGGGTGTTGGAACCAGATGATCTTTAAAGTCCCTTCCAACTCCAACCATTCTATGATTCTGTGTTAAAATAAAAGGTCTGATTCTTAATGTACTGCAAAGAACCGTGCAAAGTCCCTTTATTCTGATCCTCCAGGAGTTCACAGGTCTAGCTCCCATTTTTATGGCATGCAGGTGTGATGCAGTTGAAGTACAATCTCCCACCCAGCATTCAAGCTTTGCCAAAGCACCTGCCTTGCTAGAAAGCAACTCTGAGTAGGGAACCATTTCGCAGCCATTCCTGCTGATGTGACGGTGGCTGGGTGTCCTAAGGAGGGGGTGATCATCATCATGCAGACAAGGAGGCACCCAGGGATGAGTCACAGATGCAACAATAATTGCCTCCTGCTCTGCCCCTGTCAGGTCTTGAGCCCAGACTCAAAAGTGCACAGTCCCCCAGCCTTGTCCCCCAGGCCCCACATCTCATGAATGTGTGAAATACATTATACCAGGCTGGCACCAGTACTAGCAATCCTTCGTTAACCTTTGGTTGCCAAGACTTTAGGATGTCTGAAATCTGCTTGTCAGAAAGATGGAAATAGCTGGTTTACTGTGAGTCACTGAACAGCTCTGAGCTGCTCAGATGGCAGTCTCCCAAAACAGGCATCTGAAGTAGCTTTACTTTTCTGCACCACATAAAATGCCAGGGAGTTTTCTTCAAGTTGAGCCATATATTGCTTCCCTCCCGTTTGGGAGCATAGGCTGCAGCCCCTGCTCAGGCTTTCTTGCCAAGAACATGAGACAGCCTTGTCCAGCAAAGGGAATTGACTTTTCCACTTCCTGGCTACCATCCGTCTGAATGATCGAGTGGGCGACTCCAGACACAGTTAATTTCATTCATTTTTTTCTCATCAGCTCTTGAAAGTTCCATGTTGGGTCTGCTAATTTCTTCCATAACCTTATGAAAACACAGCTTTCATAGCTGGGCTTTCCCTGAAGCTCTATAGCAGGGATGTAGAATGCTGACTGCCTGTGTCATTAGCAGCCATTTAGGGTCTGTGTGTGCAGGTATGGATTGCATGCCTAATATCATACACAGCAATGCCTAGGGCAGGATTATAAGGCACTCGGGTACTCTTGGCTCTGTTGATACTTTAAATGGAGGCTTTGGAACAGACAGCTGAATTGCAGAGATGGGAGGGGAGTGAGAAGTTAAGGGAGGAGGTGGGAAATGGAAAGCAGAGAGGAAAGGGAGCCTGAGAGTCAAGCAGAGAGGTTGCAACAGAAGAGAGTGCAGCCAAGGCTCCCTGTAGACAGCTGGCAGCACATTGTGGCTTGAGGCATGGCAATGCCTGAGGTCTTGCTCATTCCTGGCAGGCAGAAGGGGTGCCCTGGGCCGGTGATGCAAAGGGCTCTTAGCAAAATCAGGACATAGGGCTCTCTGTGCCAGTGCATTGCAGGGCCTGTGCCAAAACCCTGATGCGAGCACTGCAATGAAAAGGAATGCTTGTGGAGGCTGAGCTTCCTCCGCACTCAGTGGGGAAAGGCAATGGGTTAGCACCACTGGGAGACCTTCAGGGAATCAGCCTGGGGACCTGTCAGGTATTGCAAGTGCTTTAGAGAACAGATTGTTAAAAAAAAATTGATACATAGAGCTGGAGAAAGAAAGGTTTTTTCTCAATAGACAAAAGAAGAAAGTCAAGAAATAGCAGATGCCATCATGGACATGCGTTTTCATAAAGTGGAAGAATGGCCTGTGGCTTAAGACTGCTCTTCTGTTCCAAGTGAGCACAGCACACATGAGCAGGTATTTGTGAGTTAACAGGGCTTGCTATTTTTACTTTCCCAAGATCTGAGCCTATTAACTGGTGAGTACTGAGACACAAGCAAGAACTACTGGTACTGGGATTTGAACAACAACTGTAAACAGAATAAAAGCAGCATTATCACCAAGGTGGCCAGCATTGCTGCATTAAAGAGCAGGGCTTGCTCCCAAATGAGTAACGTTACGTCTCCAGCCCACAGGACTCTACATCTGCACCCTGGTGCCCTGGACCAGCCACGTCAGGAGATGCTGCAGCTCCCTTCCAGCCCATGTTCCTGGGGGTTTGCCATGGAAACCAGGATGTGGGCAATTAAGGCTGCACTGCATCGATTGACGATTGGGTGAGCAACAGACCCAGAAAGGGAGCAGAAACCAAGAGCAAGGTGGAGATCTGTGTTGCTGCATGGTGAAGGGCCAAACACAGGCTTTCAGGGTCCATATAGACTAATCATATAAAGATGCCAGTATTAATAATCAGTTATTCTGTATTTAGCATTAAATATGATCATTTCCAGGACTGGTCCTCTGGAAACCTGGCAGTATATAAAAGAAACATGCAAAGGAATGAGCTAAAATTTCCATATACTGCAGGCTGTATGCTTTCCATAGGCCTATGGAAAGGAGCTGAATGGAAAAGGTCAGTCATATTCTGCAATGGGTGCGATGGAGGAGTTTATGCTGGCATAGCCATTGGTTTAGCTGTTAACAGCATAACCACCATGAAAAGTTAATTTCTTATAGACTTGACCCTGGTTTATGGGTTTGTGGGGTAGAAAAATGTAGAAGCAAGAGTGGTGAGACACCAAAGATGGTGAAAGGAAGGAAAGAAAACTGAGCAAAGTAGGAAGGGGAAGAATGAAGCTGGAAACCTTCCAGCTCCACGGGCAGTCAGGTGTTTCAGTAGGTTTGAGGGAAACATGTGGAGAGCTAAAGCAATAAGACAAGGCCTGTGGGAACACAGAGACAGATACAAGCATGAACCTACAGCTAAAGGAGGGGACCCGCAAGAGAAGGGGTTAGTGGAAAGAGACCAGAAGCAGCTGAGAGTCTTGGATATGGAGTAGGTAAGGGAAAAAGTTGATCTTTAAAGACTGTTATTCTTTGCTTTTTCTTCCAGGCAAACTGGTCAAATTACATCACTGTCCTGAAAATACTTGGCTTGAGTTATGCTCCAGCTGCCCATCACCTCTTCAAGTCAGGCTGCACCTTCTCAGTCCCAGCGGCCCAGGAGCATTTCCGTATACAACCCTAGGCCCAAATTAGCCCCCTAATGGCGTGCAGATATTTTCTGTACTTTGCACAGCCCTGACCACGACGCCTCTCAGTCCCTGCCCTTCAGGTGGGGGGAGATACTTGGGGTTAAGTCCAGCTCCACAAGCTCACTCACCCTTTAAGCAGGGTTTGCAGCAGGGGGGGATCTTAACCTATGTAAAGACAGCTTGGACATTTGTGCCTCCAAAGCAGTGAATCCAAGTGTAAACCATGTGTGATCTGAATATCCTCCACTTACACCTTGGAAACCCTGATAAAGCTGCCTCTGAACCACATATGTGGAGCAGACGCCAGGACTGGGAGACAGAGACACTTTTTTTACTCCTTGGGCGCACTTGCCGGAGTAAGTGACATCTGGCTGGGGCACCGCCAGGTCATTGGGCCAAAGGCTCTCCGAAAGGCACATCTACTTTTAAGCGCTGTGTATACAAAGTGGTGTGTGTTAGCCTCGGTAAACAACGTAGCAGAGAAGGCAAAGCGGAGCTGCGCAGCGCTTGAGGCACTGCCTCTGGTCTCGGGGATAACAGCTTGGCGCTGTCCTTACCAGTACAAAATGCTCCTTTAAGGCAAATGATAGAGAATATTGGCTGGCACTATATTGCCAGGATTTAGCCCAGCTGATGGAATCATAGAGTCATACAGAAGCATAGAATTAACTGGTTTAGAAAAGACCTTTAAGGTCATCAAGTCCAACCTTTACCCCAGGACTGCCAAGTCCACCACTAAACTGTGTCACAGGCTCTCATCTACACAGTCTGTGAACACTTCCAGGGCTGATGATTCCACCACGTCCCTGAGCAGCCTGTTCCAAATCCTGACCACCCTCTCAGTGAAGAAATTGCTCCTAATATACAATCTAAACCTCCCCTGGTACAGCTTGAGTGGGAGGTCCTATCACTTGTTACTTGGGAAAAGAGACCAGCCACCTCCTCTCTCCATCCTCCTTTTCAGATAGTTGTAGAAAGTGGTAAGGTCCCCCCTGAGCATTCTTGTTTCCAGACTAAACAAGCACAACTGCTGAAGGGCTTGATAGGATAATTCTTCCGAGTAATTTTTGCCCATATGTTGCACAGCAGATAATGAAATAAGGAGATTCAGCTAAAATTAACCCACTAGAGGAAGGCAGTGATCTCACAGAGCTGCACATCTTGATGTATACCATCTTTCAGGCATAGGCCTGAGCTGTGCCTTAGATTGCTTTAGGCTTTTGCCATAATTTCTGAGAGCCCATCTTTGTAGATTCACTTCAACGGGAAAAATTCAAACAAACTAAATATTAATGTAATTAAGGTGGTGGGGCATGTGATGTGTGCAAGAGCTTAAGAAACACAGTCAAAAGCATAGGGACAATAGATATGACAAGGACGATGGAGAGGCAGCAACAGGATCATCATCTGGATGACATTTTGGAGCCTGTCTTTGCTGGCTGGAGAAGCCAGTCAGTTTCTAAATTAGAAATCAAAAAGTGGGTGCTCACTGCCATGAAATTCTGATTGTCAATGATGTCCATCAAATCCTGCAATGCACCAGTAACCTTGTTAGACCCCTCTTGGACTGAATGCCCCATGTGCACCTCCCAGTGTGAGTGCTCTTACTGTCTCTTTCTAAATGGATGCATTTTTGTTGTCATGGCCATATTCCTCAGCTATTTGCTGTGCTTGTCAAGGTCCATCAACTCACTCAGGACTGAACCATTTTAGAACAGGGTTAAGGCAATGCTGAGCAGAGCAGGGTATGAAATGATCGGTCATGGAAGTCCTGGCCAATGTACAGAAGCAGTGGAGTTGATGTGTGAGGGCTGTTGCAGTGAAAAAGGCTGTGCCCACCATGTAATAGTCAAAGGGATAGCATGGAATAGCCTCAGGGATCAGCCTCCAGGATAGCCTAGGGAGTAGCCTCCAGGACAGCATACAGGATTGACTGTAGCACAGCTTAGGGGGCAGCCTAGAGGATAGCTCACAAGATAGCCCATTGACTAGCCCTACGCTGGCAATGGCTCTCTCCTGGAAGACTTCAAGTAGCTGCTTCAAACTGGCAGAGGAAGGACATGAAGCAAAGGCTTGCACCTTCCAGTAGTCACCTTGCTGCTGGCTCTGAGGGCAGTAGGAGTACTGCTGGATTTGGTCCGAAAGGCCAGCCTGGCTCCGGCTCCTGGACTGGCTCCAGGACCCTCTCAGCCCTGCTCTCGCTTATGAATCCCCTTCACATGGTGAACAAGCCTTGCCTGTGTGCGGCAGAGAGCAAAGGCTGCACATCATGCAGCAGCCTGCAGGGCCGTGTTGGCCTCCTCTATGGGTCAGTTGTGTCTCACTCAAGCTGCAGTGAAGGCTTGGGGTGAGAAGGGAAGGCAGCACCCACCCCGCCGCCACGAGCCCAATTCTCCCAGACCACAGCACAAAAAAGGCCAGGGAATGCTCCAGCAGAAGCCTCAGCAAACACCAAGAGCTCAGCCTCACAGGACGAGCTGTGCGTGTCTGCAGCCCATCAGACAGCCTCTCCCTTGTGAGGGTGGAGGAGCCTCTGCCTCCGAAGCTCTCTCCCCTCTGTGACAGAGTGACGCCCCCCACCGCCACTGCCTTGGCTCCCCACAGGCACAGGCACTGCAGCACAGCACAGACACGCAGCAGATGGCATTTGGCATCTGCTCAGAGAATCGACCGTTGGCTGCTTTGCTCCCTCCTTGTTTTTTGGCTGTGCCTTCCCATGGGAGATGTCTTTGCCAGGATACTTCATGTTCCCTAAGATTACAAATTTCTTCTCTCTGGGGGTGGTATGAATGGTGTTGGGCAAGAGCATGGGCTTTACACTTTCTTCGTGATTCTGGGGCTTACAGGGAGAAAAAAAGCTGCTGCTTTTTCTTTCCGTCCTTGTAATGATGACAGGAGGGATGTGGAAATAAAGCTGCTGAGTTTGGGCTTAGATAGTCCATGCCCTGGCTGCAGCGAGTGACTGAAAGGACAGTTCCAGCTCAGGGCACAGCTGGGAGCCTGTCACACCACTTGCAGGGTCTGGGCAGCTCACCAGAAGGGTCAGCGCTAATTAATAATTGCAGCCCTATTTCAGCATAAAAATGAACGACATCTCTCACCCCCCTGATGAAGGAGGTTTTCCCTCCCCCATCCCACCCAGGAGATAAGTGCCACTTGGTTTTGTGCGTAACAGGAGCTGGTCAGCTTCAGGTTCAGAGCTACCATGGGGATGGCCCAGCAGCTCTCAGCCCTGAAGCCAAGAGGGGTTGTTGCTATGGGAATCAAGAGGGTACTTGCAGACAGCAGCTGGAGCCCGTGTCTTTCCCTGTTCAAGGCAGCTGGATTTGGAGAGAAGCAAAACTAAAAGGAGGTGACAGAGAGAGACAGAGGCACAGCAAAATGCATGCATGTTAGAGGAGGGACCTTCCCAGAATGAGAGTGCAGTGGGATACAGAAGAGCAGGGACACCAAACTGTCAGGCAGCGGTGGCTCGGCTTGGTAGCATAAATCTAATTTTCTCCTCTGTTTGTCACTGGAAAAAAGTCCAGTGAAAACCCAACTGTAGCGAGATGGGATCTGCCTCCTCAACTTACCGGTCCAAGTGTATTTATTTGGATATTGATGGAAGAATTCAGAAGGTACTTTTGCTGTTTTTCACAAAGTAGCGTCTCCAGACGCAGCAGCGGCTGCGGGCTGTGTTTGCTGCACGACCTATTTCTGTAACGCGAGTTAGATCTGTGTTTGCCTTCAGAGCTGTCCACACGGCGTTCAGTGGGCTTCAAATCTGTTTTTAAGGGGAAGCGGGGGGGGGGATCTTGAGCGGCTGCTGCTTGGTACACAGATGTTTATTTAAAGGGGAGGGGGAGGCTGGCAGCAGGAGAGGGCTGAGCGCTGCCAGCTCTCACTGGAGGTAGTGGTTTAGCAGCCGTGCAGGAGCGTTGCGATGCGTTTGCAAAGTTTTTTGCCTGTGGAGAGGTTTTCACCCCAGCAGTGCGAGCGCGGAGCACGGTGTGTGCCGAGTTGTGTGGAGATTGCCTGTGGGGGGCTTCAGCAGTGGGCATTTTTGTGTTTTCCTACCATCAAGCTGGATGGCAGGCAGGTGCTCGGCTGCTGTGCGATGGGGTCACCGCTGCCTTTGCACCCTGGTTCGTAAATGATGATAAACCTTCACTAATTAAAACTTTCACTTCCATTAGCCTGCCCTGTTTGCTTAACCATGGCTCACAGCACAGGGAAAATTGTGGAGAGAAAATGTATTCCGGCTAAGAGGGAGAGCTCGCACGCTCTGGAGCTGAGAGCCCACTGCTGTTAAACAGAAACAATGCCACTGCATTTTTGCAAGTCTCTTCTTTCTTCTTTTTGTCAGCAGTGCTTTGGACACAAACCAAGTGCCTTTTCTGTAATAGAAAGCCACTTCTGAGGCTCAAGAGCAAGTAAATTCTTTGACTTGCAGAACTGAAATATCTCCCTCTTGTCTTCCTGCTCTAAATTTTCTTTTCACCTAGCCTCGCCTTTTGTTTCTCCTTTAAAAAGAAACAGCAAAGATACACTTTCTCTTCCCTCACCTTTGCTACCAGAGTCACAGGAGAAATGAGGTAAATGGAGAGCTAGTACTCACTGTCCTGTCCCACCGCGCACACCTCCGTTGCCTATGGTGCCTTGAAGACCCACTGCAACTGCCAAAGTCGTGTCCTCAGGAGCAGGACCTTGGAGAATCCAGATATGCACCAATTCCCCAGAGCAGGCTGCTCCTCTTCATCCATCTTGGGTCTTAGACATGACGGGGATTCCCCCGCTGCTGCGGGCTCCTCTGTACCAGTGGGCAGGAGCGTGCTGGCTCTGCTGAGCTGAAGGCACTGTTTCTCTGTTGCTGGGGCTTAATGAGTTTGTTGCCTGACGGTCCCCACAAGAAAGGCTTGTGTGGAGCTCCCTGGCATCTTTACAGTTCAGTATGAAAATGTTTCAGCATTTTGAAAGTGTGGCGAGTGTTTCCATAGATGTTGGTAAAGCACATTGCCTGTCATCTATGCTGGCTTAAAAAAACCCAGAAAAGCATCTCTCAGAGCCAGTCTCTGGAGTGCTTTTGAAACTAAAAACACTGAAGAGGCACAATCACATGAGCAAGCAAAGGCAAACTCAGGCGGTATTAGGGGTTTTTTCCTCAATGAATGTTATCTCTTTCTTTTGTCAGATGTGAAATTCCATCTGTGCAATGTTTGGAAGGATTCCTGCAGTAAAAATGCTGTGCAAATGGGGTTCACCCAGGGGTAAGCAGGGCATATCTCAGATTCTCGTGCCTCCTCAGTAACAACATCATTAGAAAGACAAAAAAACCAAAAATCCAACCTTAATCCTCCAAAAAATGCAGTATTGGAGCCTTCTTAGAGGGAACTCATTAAATCAATGCTATGCTACTCGTCTACCCAGTAATGAGGTATGAGCTTTATTATAACAGCGCTTGTTGGGTTTGAAAGGGCTCAGGTCCAGCTTGCAATTGTCTTGCTGGATATCTCAGAGTTGTACAATAGAACTGGGCATCCTACAGCAGTGTTACCTGTGATGGCAATTATTCGCAGGAAATTTCGTGTTTCCATAGCCTCATCTGCAATTTCTACCGGTGTAGCCTCAGGGCATGCTACTGACTTCAGGAGAAGTTGTTTTGCCTCAGCGCTGGGGTAAATGAAGGGACAAACCAGGCTCAGGGAGCTTCATGCTGCCTCCTCTGGGAACCTGAGCTTTGCAGAGGAGCACTTGAAAGTGCTCTGCAAAAGGAGTGGTGAATTAAGCTAAGTAGGTTTGTGTGCTGGCAGGTCCAGAGGGGCACAGCAGGGAGGGCAGAGGCTCATGGCGATCATTGAAGGAGAGTTTGCTGGGTTGGAACCCCTTCTCAGGAGTCATTGAAATAAAGGAGGCACCATCAGCAGGGGTTTAACACAAGACCATGCAAAGGGCAGCATGTCCCAGAGGAAGGGCTGAAGTCCACACCTGCAAGGCCAGTACCATGAACACCCAGGAGTTCAGCAGCCTCCTGTGTGAGGGTGGTTGGAAGCGGAAAGCAGAGGGGAGCCCAGCCCAGTGGTGTTGGACATCACTCTGCTATCACACTGGAAAAGCCTTGCCCTCACCTCCATAACTTCCGTGGATCCCACCCTTTCCCCTCATCCCATCCGGCCTTTGCCCACAGAGGGTCCTGGTCATTTGTCACAGTTTGATAAACTGACTTTTCAGAGGCATGGGCCGGCAGAAAATGGTCTTCACCAAAGCTGGTGGCAAGGGCAGGATCTCCTCCAGTGGGGAGTTGACCGAGCATCTCCTCATGCTCAAGGACAGGCAGCAAGGGCTTTGGGATAGACATGAAGTGACCCAGCCCAGCAGACACCAACCATGGTATCCCCACAGGCCCCTGAGCTCAAGGTCTCCCAAGGAGTGGCTTTTGTGTTCACCAAGGGAGGCATTTGGGCTGCCTGTAGCTGTGTCCCAGAGAAGGGGCAGGGTGCAGACGTCTCCTGTGTGGTGGTCACCTGCAGAGCTGATGGAGGTAGAGGCAAATGCAAAGTAAGAGGTGGAGGAGACAGCCTTGTTGAGGCTGCAGGAGAGGACAGATCAAAGGTTTCGTGGTGCTACAGCTGTATGCCAAAGAGGGGCTCTGTGCAAACAGGCTTCAAAGAGGTCACTTGTTTCAGAGCTGATTGAAAAATGAAATTACAGCATAATGTGCTTCCTATCCAGTGCCTATGTAAAGAGGATGCGCGCCTGGGGGAAGCACGTGGCCATGTTTCACATAGGATATCGTGATCTTGCAGTACCACTGCAGACAAGGATTTCTCCTTGTTCCTGGAGTGCCACTAGATGGGGTCAAGCACCCAAACCCCCAGCCTGACAGCAAAGAAGTGAGGTTTGCTCCGGCAAACTTAAGCCGGATCTGGAGTCTTTATTTTCCTTCATGATGTTATTAACCCTTTGGCTGTGCTTTTAAGAAAAATTCCTATTGAGTATGTTTCAAATTAAAAATCCACCAGCAAGAAAATATTCCCCAGCTCATGCCCAGATTTTTTTCCATGAGGAAACTACTGGCAAACATTTTCTTTTGACCTTTGAGATTTAAAGGGTAGCAGAGCTGATCCAGCCAGTGGCCTTATTCCCAGATGGGTGGCTTCATGGCTCTCATTTTCAAATGTCACAGGGTAATGGCTTTGCTTACAGAGTTGTAAAGGGTTTCTCTGAAAAGAATGTTTAATTTGAGAGGATTTCTGTTTCCAGTGTCTTAATCAACATCATATTTGTAACAGGGATGGAAAGTCAGAGGGGCACAGAGCCTGAACTAACTGGAAAAAAGAAAACCACTGCCTTTGTCAAGGATTCTATGAAATCACCCAGGGTGGTATTTTCTTCCTCTTCAGAAAGCAAGTGAAGAGTTTTGGAGTAATTTTGCTGGTTTACTGAGTCATTCTGGATGCCAAACAGAGAAATTACTTCTTTTTCTCTCAAAGAAATGTATTGAGTTCAACCTTTCTGAGTGTATGCTGTACTGACCCGTGGAGTAGGACACTGTCTCTTCCACAGTCGTTGTTCCTCTTGATCTGAGGTCCCCAATGAACAGAACAGCTCCAAGACTGGGTTTTGGTGCTGTGGTTATTGCATTGAAATGTCAGCGCACAGGAGTCATTCCTGTCATGTGAGCTTTTCTTTTTAATTAGAACAGCAACTGTGGTGTAAATGCTTAGGCTTTAGCAAACCCAACAGATTTTTCTGAAGCTCGCCATGCTATTTTTAACACCAAACTGAATTCAGGGTAAAAACAAAGCACAGCAACAAAATAATGGCATGGCTATCAGTTCAAGGCAAATACATATTTTTGGGTGCCGGTGACTCTTTCAGTGCAGCAGGGCAAGCATGATCTGGAGTGCCCATAGACCTCATTCCCGGTCTGTTTGGACGGGATTTAGAGCAACCCGTTTCCAGCTGCCGAGCATCAGAGAGGCGCGCAGCCGGGACATGGACTGCGTCGCTCTTTCCGGCTGGTGTTCCGAGGTCCTTCCTATGCATGGACAAGCCTATGAGGCATAAGCGCAATGAAGAGTAAGTATGTTTTTGTGGGATCAAGGCCATTTTCTTAGTACTGGCAGATGTCTGTGAGTGAGGGAGTGTGCAGTGTAGCACAGCCTAAGTCTGGCCAGTGATTTTGGCTAACCTTGGCTCTCCAATTTCTGCTGGCCCCAGTGAATTCAAGGCTGCTGCTAGATGTTCCTGTTGTAAAGCAGCATGAAATTAACAGCAGGTTCCTAAAACTCCCTCACATTACAGCACAGAAACACTTTAAAGAGTAAAAATGGCTTAAAACCATGCTTTTAAAAAAGTGAAAGGAAATGTCTGACTTGTGACCTCTCTCCCCTCCTCCTTATCTTTCTTCCCCAGCAAGGGATCATCAGAACATTTAGGGAGCCAAACCATAATCCCAGAACATCTCTGTAATTCCAGCATAGCTCTAGAGTTATTCTGTACCCATCACCCAGAAAGGCTTGTTTTTTGCTGCTTATCTTTCTGAAGTCACACGCAGTCTATTATAGTTATTACAGCGTACGTTCATGTTAGCCAGGACAATGTGTAAGTTTAACACTCTCCTGCTAGCATTACCTATGGATTCAGACAAGCCACCTGTAACAATTTCTGCTACTCCTATGCATCTCTTCTGATTTAGTACAGACAAGACAAAGCCATTTTTTTTCTAGCACCTTCCTAGTGAACGTACTTCTACAGCTGCGAATCTGCCTTTCTCTGGCCTCTCACCATACCTTTTTCTTACTCTGTTAACTAACATTATGCTTCTAACAGTCCTATATTATCAAGCATGTTGTAATTAATTGTGTGGGTAGTTCTGAAACAAGCGTCCTAGCTTCACTTACATTCACAGAGGACATTTGGTGCAAAAGCATCCTGATGATCCAGTTTATGAATATTTCAGGGTTAATGTATTAACGTGCTACAGGGTTAATTGCACTTAATACCCCATTAATAACAATCGTGTGCCTTTTCTATGTTAAGAAAAGCCACAGAATAGACATTTGTATCATTTGTCAAAGGCTGATATACCTTTATGTTTGCTGCAGAAAATAAGAAACTCACAGCTCAGACTCCGAGTTCTTACTGGCTCCTGGTTGTATTCTGCCATTAACCATTGGTACTGAAAGAATGAATATTAGCAATTATGTCCCTCAGTAGTCAGTAGGCTGCACAAGGCTCTCTTTCATGTAGCCTCATTTCTTCTATGAGCCCAAATGACTCTAAAAAGTAACGAGATCTTTCCTTGCTCATAGTGAAAGAGCCATCCTCTGTCATGATGTCCCTCTCAGTGGATGTGCAAGTGACCCTGGGGGTCACACTTATGAGTGTATTGTAGACATTTTCTCTTTCCTGGAAAAAGAAAAATCTCTTTTTCCATGGCATTCTGTTCAAGAATGTTATAATGATGGGAATTGCACTTATGCCTCAGGATCCTAACACATCAGCTCTGTTTGGTGGCTCCTGTTTCTTATTTTACAGTAATGTATACAGTTAGGAAACTAACAGGATTCACCTCACTTAACCATTAACTGTAGCCATCTGAAAATTAGTGATGACTGTTCCATGCTAGTCACGCAGGCTCCCCTGTAGACACTGGGGAGGTGGGTGGTATCTCCAGAAAATGATTCATTCCATCTTTAACTGGATTTCAGAGACATGTGGGCTGATTTGCCCTTTGGAAGTTATCCTCTTTCTCTGCTGGCAAGAGGGAGTCTAGCAAAGCAACATACATGAGGTGCCGAATTTCTAGATGGTTAAAGTTATGTCAGGCAAATCACAGCAGTACATTTCACTTAGGTGTCCTGCTGAAATGAATGTTATCAAGCCACGTCACTGCCCAAAAGTAAGTGTGAATCAGCAGGACTGCAGAGCACCAGCTGTTGGAAGTAAAACATCTACTACACTCCTCATCCTGTGACAGAAATGGTGTTTGAAGAACTCAGTGGAGCTTTCATTTTTGATCAGGCTTTCAGCTGAGGGATCTCATGTTTTCTTCCCCACACATGGACACAAACACACGTGTCTACTTTCTGTTCTTCTCTTAAAGAAGTTCCTACCTCATCAAACAGATGGCAAATCTGGCGTAGTATTTTTAATACCACCTAGTATTTGAAGCTTAGATAAATGGAGCGGTTTTCTGAATATCACCTGTTTATTAGGGCAAGAAATAAAAAATAGTTTGGATATAGTTGGTCTCATGCTATGCTTGTATCTGAATTCAAAGAATGAGAAACCTGGAAGATGGCTAGGTATGGGATTTTAGGTAAGGCTTCTGCTGGATATTGGGAACTATGGTAAGTCCTTTACTGCTGTTTTTTGAGGAAGGCCTACTTGCTTCCATGTTTAGAAATATTAGTTCCTTCCAATGATATCTGCAGAGTGGTACCTAAAAGTTCTGGATCCTGCTTCATTTTGATATGGACAACAAAGACCAGTGGAGAGATAGGGAAAATCACAGTGAAAAGTCTCACATCAGCTTTCTGCCTTAGCAACTCAGAAATACTCCTTGAAAGCTGCTCTTACAGAAGCAGCAACAATTTCCACAGTCCATGCAAGATACATAACTGAGTTCTACCAGGCTCTTTTCTGACACACTCTCCCCCAATCTTATTAGTGGAAGATTACCATTTTAAATTGTTTAAACTCCACAATTTCAGCCCTAACTGAACATTGCTCACTGTGCTGAGCAGAAGGTATCACCAAGTGCTTGAAGTCAAACACAGCAGTCTGAGACCTGCAAAAGGAGGTAGGACTGGAAACTGAGGGAATACTGGCTTTGAAAATAGTTCTGCATTATTTATTTAGGAATTTTACTGGAGTAAAAAAAAAAAAGAAAAAAAAAAACACAAATTAAATTCTTGGAAGAAAACTCAATCAACAACATCAGATCAGAACAGGATAACATTCTGGACAGGGCTTGCAGTTTACAGAGAGGATTAGCTGTTCTGAGGATCAAATACAGAACAGAAATTGGATTTGTAAGCTGTATTTTTACCCTGAAAGCAAAATATAATGTGATTAATTGTAAACTGGGATGTTGCAGACTATATGCACAATGGTCCCTTAGTAATATCTCCATCACAGTGCTCAATATTGGACCGCTTCTCTGAGTGGGAAACTCAGAGTGCCAGGGCTTTTAATCCTTACTCTTTCTAAGAGGGCTTTTAAAATCCTTGTCCTAGACCAGAGGCGGATACTATGGATTAAAAGACAATGGCCCCTTCTTTCAGAGGAAGATGTTTCAGAAACTGCAGAACTGTATTCAGAGAAGAAACCAGTTCCAAAGAAGAGAATTTAGGGCCAGGAACCAGGCATCCCCATCGAGTCACACTGTCCTCCTTCACAGCCAAGGCATGCATGCTTCATCAAAATATTATTTCCACTCCAAAAAGCCTCAGTTATTATTCATTCTGCTTTTCCCCTCTTTGCTTCACGTTACTGTCCAAGGCAGACAACATTCCCCACTTAAATCAAATGTCTGTTTCTTGGTCTTGATGGAGACTCGTTGAGAAATCAAGCTAAGCATTCAGAGAAGATGAGTTTTCCTACCATTTTTTTCTACACATGGTAGAAGTTTTGTTGAAAGTAAGAAGGACAGAAATGTGAAGTAATGTTAACTCTCAAATAGGGGAAACAAATTGTTTGCAGATGCTGCCTCAATTTTCAGGAATACATTCTTTTCCTCTTGGCACAAACCCAAGAGAAATGCAATTAACAGGGTTTATATGTGGCTGGTTTTCTTCATGGCATTTAGTCATTAATCTGCAGGCTGAAGCAGAGGCCTCTGTTTCCCTTTCCCATGCAGTGTATCACTACTATGACTCTGTTTACACATCATTTTGGTTCTGTCTTTGCTTTCAGAAAGGATGCTGGCAACTGAGTGTCTTTTGTTGACCAGTCTTTCAGGAGACTCTTGTACCAGCAGGCAATACTAGAGTCCCTTGGTCCACTCTTTCTTGCAGGAGGTGTCAGGAGCTGCATGCCTGGCTTTTTTGGGCTGTATTGACTTGCATGACTATGTACTTTTTTGACATGTATTTTGGGGACGCAAACCTGTATCCTACACATGCATGATCTTAGCCCACTACCACAGCTGTAGAAACTGCTGTGGTCTCCTGTGTTTGGCCACTGTTGTACTTGGCCTCTGTTATGCTCCATAGCAAGGTCTCAGTCCTGTCCTAAGCGGTGATATCTTTCAGTGCCAGGCATTAATACACGGAGTGAGATGCTATGAGACACGTCACAGCAGTGGATTGCCACCCAGGCACAGGAACAGGGACCTAAGAAAGATGATGACAGTGGGTTAATGACATTCAAGACAGGTTTGAAGGCAGATGAAGTCCCTCAGTGCTGTCTGTGGGTCTGGATCAGAGCCACAAACAGCACCAGAAAAGTGTCATCATGGAGACCCAGGCTGAACAGCAATGACTTCAGGACATCTGCCCAAGAAGGACATCTTCACAGGATGGAATAAGATGGTCAGTTATGTAGCTAGTGCCTACAGGGTTTTCTACAGTCAGAGCTGCAGGTCAACCATCTTCCCTGGTCATGGGAGAAATCATGTGTCCTAGATGATGGAAGTATGGCTGCAAGCCAAGTTGTCACTGCACCACCTTCATGCTGCTAATGTCCCTGCAATGATAATGGACTTTGGGGAAATAGGATTCCTATACTGTGCTGGTCCCATCAATAGTATGCAACACCAACCTCCTGTCTCTCCAAAATACATTCCAATCATATTCCATCAGCACAACTGACATCAACTGTATTGGGAACATAAACCTGCGGACAGTAACAGGAACAATCGCATGTTGCTGGGAAATGTGTGAGGCTGGCTCCTTGGTTTCAGAACAGGAGGGAGTTTGTCAGAAAAGCTCAGCAGGCTGAAATAGAAGTAAACTTTAGTAGCACTCTTCTACTATTTTAGTAGCACTCTTTGATTAAAAAAACCCAACCAACCAACCAAAAAAATCTCCAAAACCTCAAGCGGCTGAGGATAACCATCCTGAGATGAGTAGTATCAAAGTGCAGTGGGTAATTCACAAATTCACTTTTAGCAAACTTAAGTAAAAATGCCAAGTATAGAAAACTAAAAAGCATGTACAGAGATAGCTGACAATCTAGGATCTACATGTTTTGCTTCCCACACTTTTGCTAGGACATGGTATAAAAAAAGCATTGAAATCCATCCTCAATACAGTGAAAGCTCCCGCTGCTTTCTATGAGTCAGGCTGCCTTTCTTACCTTTAATATTTTTTGATTTTTTTTCTTTTAATCTTTTCCTTTCTTATCTGTCCTGGTCAATAATAATTGATTTCCAGAATAAGAATCCTCAATACCTTAAATAGCACTCCTGGCACATCATAAGCCTTTAACCTCTGTTCAGCTGCAATTAACATCATCTGCTTGGTTACTGCATGTACTACTTGCTGTACCCTCCAATACCCTGTCAGCCAATTTTAGCAGCTATTACTCCAACGGGATGCTGTAATCTGCTGGAAGTGGGGCTTCAGTCCTATCTGAACTCTATTTGCTGTTTTATTGCTTTGATTGCTGTTGCATTTAATAACGAACAGTCAATCACTGGGAAAAACAGGCTTTTAAAACACACCTGGGCATTCATCCCACCCAGTTCCCTGGTAGCAGTTACTAACTATAGCAGCAATCAGGTGCCTTGTTGTTGTATAGAGATACTGCCTGGTATAATCTCATCCAGGTTGGAAAACAGGAGAGATGAGTGTGCATGCATATATTGGTTGCAGTCACCTCTTGAGGCGACGAGTACTATCCTTTTCTCTACCACAAGACCCCTGATGCTTCATGCAAGAGTAAGAGTGCTCCTCACTGCCAGTGAAAATTGAGGTCTGAAGCCTTGCTTCAGCATCATCTTGAGCATCAGTGCATCACACCCCGGGCACAATAGTTGCTGGCCAGATGTTGCAGTGGTGTCCTGGCTTTCTTGAAACTTCCAGGTTTGTCATGTCCCAGGCTGTGAGCAGGCATTACCAGCTCCTCATTGGTGGAGCATCCTGCGGGCTCTCCCACCACTTCCCCACTGCCAGCAGAAGAGGTCTGGGTTGACACCATGCAACACCTTCATGTGAGGGATTTCCCTCAGTGTCTGAAAGGCACCTTAGAAAGGGCACATGGCAACAGTATTACTGCAACATATTACAGTATTACAGTTTAGGAATTAAACTACAGTTTAGGAATTAAAGCACTTGGAGGCCAAGGCTGCTGGAGCGAGGCTCCAGGCTTAATTAACTCCTGGCACCTACACCTTTCAGAAGAGTCTTAATTAGATGATGACATGTTATTTTTCCAGCATAGTCCTCACCAGTCTGAACTGCTTCGTCCAGGGAGGGTGGCAGCATCCCCCACCGCCTGCAGCCCTGGTGCCCACAGCCACTCTCCCTGGCAGCATGAGGCAGGTCAGGGAAAACAAACCATTGGAAGGCCATCCTGAGTGGCACATTCCTCATTTTCTCAGCCAGCAGCCTCAAGGCTGATCTGTGAGCATGCACACTGCCCAAGCTCATGACGAACAGCAGTAGAAATGTGCCTGAGAATGTGGGATGTGATGAGTGGTTGGGAAGAGGTGGAAAATAGTGTTTCCAGCAAGGCACTCACAAGAAGAGGAGACTTTTGACCTTGATCTCCTTGTGCATCAGACCTCGTCTGCCAGATACCACTTACTTGGCTCCTCCTGAGCTTTGCCATTAGGTCTTCCCAAGTCCCTTTGAGCTGCTGCATTCTGAACCCAGAGGCTCAGTGGCTGTTTCTTCTTGGGGTGTGCCCCATTAATACCAGCATCCCGCAGACAAATCAGCCCCACCACTTGCTGTTGTCCCTGGCTTCAAGAAGGTGAGCTGCACCTGACTGCAGTGAGGCATTTCATTTCCACAGTAGGATCAAAGCCTCCACCATAGTAAATCAAAAGCAGAGAGGCTTTCAGCCCCCCACCCTGGCTGCAGTAATGCTTCTCAACCAGGGAGCACCATCACCTGCATGTCCTGACAGATGCAGGAGTATTGGGGAAAAATCGTGGCAAGGGATCCTGTCATTGAGAGCTGTATTGTAATGGGATCATGGGGATGTTGCAGTCTTAGACATGCTGCTCGAACAACCTTCTCTCCATAGGGGCTGCCTGGCATGTGTGGAAGGGCAGAGAGATGTTCTGGGGTAGATGGGATAGACAGGTAGGTGGTAGATTCAAGGTCCGAGTTCTGACCTAACAGCAGGAATGAACACAGCCTGAGAGTCAGCAGGAAATCTGGCACAACCCAGGGGGAAATGGGACAAGACAGTCGGTTTAAAGCTAGCTTAAGCTAGTGTAGTCCAAAAATCAGTGCCCTGTCGTACCATCCAAGGACCTCCCCAAATCTGGACTGTTTTCATCCTAAATCTGGGCTCTTACATCCTTAAATTTGCAGTTGTTCTAATCCTGCAGCAATACTGCATTCTGAGAAACCTTTTGCTCTCTGTTCACGTATATTACTGCTCTACTCCTGAACAGCGCAATTAGGTCTCCGGAGCTTGCTTGCTTTATCAAAAAAAGACACAGGTATTAAACAGGTGGTTGAGAAATATTCCAGCTCTCAAGTCAAATCAGATAATTGAAGAAGTAGGATAAGCCTTAAAATTAGCCCAGTTCATGCCTGAATAGAGCTTATTTCTCACTGGGAACTAACTGTCCTTTCTCTTCTTTGTCTTCATGTTGTTTTACTCTGCTGTTGTTCGGTTTGGAAGGTGATCTTTAGTAAATACTGCAATTCCAAAGATATTATGGATCTCTTCTGCATTGCAACAGGGTTACCAAGGTAGGTCTCTCTTCATTTGCGACATTCATTTCACTCTTGTTCCTTTACTTCTGGGGACAATTTAAAGACAGGCCCCAAATTATTCATTTACCTGCTGTTCAGGCTTTCCTCTCATTCCAGTCTGCTGGAGGAAGAAATTGAGGCAACCCAGAAAGCACCTGCTGGAAAAGTGCATGAAGCCCAGGCAAGAACTGAGCCACCTCAGTGCCCTCTGTGCCTGGGGAACAGAGTGGAATAGAGTAGAACAGAAGAGATATGAGCTAAAAAAAGTAAAAGCAAGTGCAGAATCCCCGCTGTGAGTGCACTTGGGTTATAACCTCCCAGTTGCAGCTCAGCATTATATTTTTGCCCATATAAAGTGAAATACAACCATATCTTTGGAACCTGTTTTTTAGGGGAAAAGTTTGAGTCAATGAGAAGCATTGCCACTAGGTGATAAACTCCCTATTTAGATACAGGACAATCTAATCCCAGGTATGGGATAGCCAAACATGAAGTACCCTAGCAGGATCATTTTATGGAACATAAATATCCCCAAATCTGTTGCTCAGGCCAAGTATTTCTTAATTTAAGTTGCCCTGCAAAGTCCACACATCTCCTGTAGGGCTTGTTTCTCATACCTTCAACCTAGAGAGCAGCATCTAACTTTAATCTCTGTGTTGAGAGGGATCCAGGATCAAGGTGTAGGGGTGTGTTGTGGTAGGAGACGGCATTGTGGGAGGCAGGGTGTAGTACCAGCCACTTCTATGCTGCCTGTCCAGGGGGGTGGTGCAGGGGAAGGGAAGCCCTTTAGTCACATCTAGAAGGAAGCATCTGCTGTCTGCATACAGACCTTGAGCAACACAGGCCAGATGCACAGCAGCATGAAGTAAGCTATTGTCTTTACCTTTGTACACACAGGTTTACAGTACAGAAAAAGCACAGGGTAAAAGAAGTCCTTTAATCACGGGTTTATTGCATGATTCCAGCTCTGGGGATTGAAAGATAAAATTGTCTATATTGACTCAGAATTTGCATAAGCTGCTCGACAGAATTAATGCCCTTTGCTGTTTATCCTGGCTACTTCCTCCCATTTTACATTAGAGAAGTTAATAAGTCTCATTTGCCTGTGATGTCAAATACTTCCACTCTGTCACCCAAGAAACTTTGCTCGGCAGCTTTAGTGCTTCATGAGCAGGGTGTTTGCTGCATATATGGCACTTTGTTTTCATCAGAAGACTGTCAAAGAATTGTGCATTTCAGCCAGGCTCCTGGAGCCAAAGTAAACCTCCAAAGTTTGCATTTGAGCCTGTGAGATCACACCTAGCACAGTATAAAGAGAAAAAGTAAAAAAACGCCCTATATTCAGCAAGACATTTGTTTTGTTTGTTTTGCTAAGAGAGTAACTAAATAATTTCAAGTCATTCATAGCACCAGTAGTCATTTGTATAGTGGGAGTCAATGCACAGCTGCCAAGTCGATGTGTCACAAAGCTTAGCTTTTTAACAGAAATTAACAGTTGATGGGTCAACAGAACACATGAGTTAGCAGGGAGCAAAATCTGCTCTGAGGTCAATGATGATCTCACTTAACATTTTGCCAGAAACATCTCTGGTAGTTGAAGTGGGTGAAGCATCAAGCCTACCCTGTCTTGTGCTTTGACCCTTTCTGCAGCAAGGTCAGAGACAGTGCCAGGTCAGGAGTGCTGCAGAAGGGAAGAGGGCTATGTCCTGTATGCATGGAATTTCAGACAGCATTTCCAAGTCAAATAAACTTCTTTGAAACATGCTTTACAGGAATACAACAATCTCCCTTTTGACAGCAGACAACTGCATGGTATCCATTGATCCAACAATGCCTGCAAACTCGGAGAGGTAAGCCTTGCTGCAGCTTGTTCCTCAAAGCTCGGTCAAGCCCAAGAGAAGGGGTGGTGGTTGCCTGCAGATGACTTTTCTGTGCAGCAGGAGGTAAGCAGCTTCCTGGAGGAGGGAGATGACAGTAAGAACTGAATGCTGGCTTATAGCACTAATGCCTGCTGATTTTGAAGATTTTTACTTGCTATTAAAGTAGGAGTAATTGTCTGAGGGAAAAATACTGCTTTTAAGTATTTAATGTGGAACATCTGTTCCCATCCCACCCTGTTTGTTGTCAATGCTCCCAGCTTCTTTGTTCACCCCCTCCTTTATTGCTCTGCTAGGATACAACCATGATATTACCTGCAAAGTTAATTCACTCTTTGACGAAGTTAGGTCTCCTCCATGATGGATTTGGCCCTTCCCGCCCTCAAATCCCTTTCTGCTTGGCTTCCTGTTTCTTGTTCTTCCCAGTACTTTTAATTTCACTTTGACTGTTCACAGTTACTCCTTCTGCTGTTATTTTGCATATTTCATCATTACTTATCACTGGCATTACACTGACCGACACCATGTGGCAGGGCCCAAGCAGTTGGGAGGGAGCTACTGCACAGGACAGTGTGTGAACACAGAGCAAAAAGATGATCCCCACCACCAGAGCTTCCTTCTGACCTAAGGAATTTCCTTACATTTCAGTTCACAAGCTAACAAGGCTTGCCAAAGAGGAGGCATTTTTACCATGTTCATTGTGTGACAGTATAGCTCAAGAAAGATCTCTGTCTCTCATTCCGCAGTAAACTGGAGGGTCATGTGTTCATGAAAAGTGCCCATTTCATATTTAAATTGGCAGGGTTTAAGAGAGCTTAGAATATATTCAGATTCTCAGGGAGTACAGATGTGAAATACAAACTGCTTTCTGGGTGTTGCTAATGTCAACCTCTGACTCTTCCAGGTCTCCATACAAAGTGATACCTGTTGCCACTGGGCAGCTCTCAGGTAAAATGACCCTTTTGAACTGCATATACTGAAGCTGAATTTGTGAACATTTGCACGTGGGAATTACATGGCTATGATGCAAGGAGGAAAGATGATGGTGTCATGGCTGCCACTGCAGCAGAGTAAGAAGTGTTTGATCACAGTGTTCTGGAGGAGAGCTAAAAAAAATGTCCCCAGAGCTCAATGTATCTGAGGGTGAGGTTGGATGGGGGGACTTTCCCAGTTCTTAGCTCTGATCTGACTCAGCACCACTGATGTCCTGGAGGAAGTCTCATATGGAACAGTGGGGTTTTTCAGGCAACAGACAATGTTTGAAAGCTTGTCCTGCAGTGTTTTGTTAAACTTGTTCATCTTTCAACAAAGCTATGCTGAGAAGCTGAGCACAACATTTGAACTCCATGGTATTTCCAAATTGCTGATGAGAGAGCATAATGTCTGCTGTAGGCATGGTAGCTGTAAGTGTAATAAATATTTAAATACACCTGACAAGATTAAGGAAGGCCTGGATGAAAGAACACGTCTGGAACATGTTGCCCAGCTCACAGCACTGTTGTACTCCACAGGCAAGAGTGGCACTCTTACCATTTCTCTTTGCCTGCCAGTCTCATGCTCAGGCCAGTAGCTCTCAGACCCTGGAGCACAGCATTTGCTTGTGGCAATTCCTGTAGAGCATCTGGCTCACCGTCTCTCTCATCTGTGCATCTGCAGCATCTCCCGCCACCCTCTCTTGCCTGAGCAAGAGCCCTAGCCTATGCACTGTGGAGCTATAGGAAGAGGCTGGCCACTGAGGTAGGAGCTGCAGGAGGCGAGGAAACATCAGCTGGGGACACAGTTTATAGCAGTAAAATGGGAAGATAGGAGAGACAAAGGGCAAGACGTTAAGATTCTCTTGGAAATGCAGAGTGCACAGACGAAACAGGAGGGAACCAGAAAGGCTACGGGCTGGAAAAAGTAGTTTGCAGGAATGGGTAAGGCTCTCGCAATGGCAGCAAGGCAGTTTTGCTGGTCTCACCTCCTATTCTGGCTCAAGCTAATTGCAGGTCCCATCTCTTCTTCTTGCTTAGGCTCTTGTATTATTCAAGAGAAAACACAGTGTCTCACAGCACTGGGTTTTTTCAGATGGGGAGGCAGAGGCAACTGAAGCCATTCTCTGAAGCACTCACAATGGCTGTGGCAGGAACGTCTGTAGGAAAAGGGCACAGCAAGGCAGTGTAGGAGGATGAGGGGTGGGCAGAGAGGCAACAATGAGGAGCTTGTACATGCGGAGAGCAAAAGCGAATGAAGAGCAAAAAGAACAAAGAAGCTTAGGAAACAGGGAAGAACTTTATCACAGTAAGATTTGTTACAAGCCATAAGCAGGTCCCATGTCATTGATAGCCATTGCTGCCAGAAGGAGGTAGTCAAAGCCAGGAGACACACGTGATTGTGAAGGGAAAATAAGCTGTCTCCTGAACTATTTCCCTATTGTAACAAAGTCTGCTGGAACAGCATCACTTTTCTGGTCCAAGAGTATGTTATTTGCTTTACCAGATCAGAAAAGATGGGCTCTAGCTGGAGCATGTCGCCCTGTGTACCATCTGGCATGGGTAACCAATGGCCATTTGGCCCAACACAGAGAAAGACCAGTGAACAGAGCTGGGGAGGCTCTGCTGGGGAATACCACTGTGTTATACCAGCTGGGAAGTTGACTGAAGGCCTTTCAAGAATATCTACCTTTTTTTTCCCCCTGGCATGAGGTTAACCGTATATTTTTGTAAGCCCATGTATGACTTTTCACACTCTCCCAGGGCCCTCATTTTTCACTCCAACTGACAGCACATGGCTCTGCTTTGTGCAGACCGCAGCTCACTGAGTCAGCAAAGTCTCTCTTTCCTCCCTGCATTTTATAAAATGAGGATTTCCAAAGGTCTAAGCTAAAAAGGGCAAGAAAAATTCTGGTGGTAGGCTGCCAAAGCATACGACAGAGGCTGCTATGGAAAGAGAAGGAAGGTTGAACTGAGTGTGATGGAACTAATGTTCCTTGGTATCTGTTTCTCTTTCACATGGGTTGTCATTAATCTTAAGCATTCCTGACGTTTTGCTGAGTGGGAAGAATAAACAGAGTGGGAAATTGTTCCTATTCATTAAAAGAAAGAAACCCCAGCTCTGTTCCAGTCTTCACTTCTTAAACAACACTGCCTGCGTGACTCTGCTTCCCAAAGCAACTTGTCCAAGTACATGCCAAAAATGGGGTCACCCCAATTTTCACAGCAGTGGGAAGTAATGCACCTCTTTTCAGCAGTCTCCCAGGCAGCTGGAAAAGAATGACGCATGCTTCAGTGGAACAAAGACTGTAAAAGGTGGGACTGGAAAATATGATCCTTCGGGAGGAAAATATAAGCAGTGGCTTTTATCCATCAGAGGAGATATCCACCAGAGTCCTGCTAAAAAACTGCTCTTCATTCCCTGGCTATAGTCATGGGAGAGGGTTGGAATGAAAAAACTTATTATCCCACTGAGCATCCGTTGGATGCAGCATCCATTGCCGTATCACCACGGGGTCAGCTGTCTGCAAGGCAATGGCAGGGGCCAAGCTGGCTGGCTCTGAGCCTGTGGGGCCATTGCATCATGTGCTGTCCTTCCTACCATGGCCCCAGACCAGAAAGCACTTGGCTATCCAAGCAGAGTACAAGACACCCAGTAACAAACCTTTCCTTCTCTCTGGAGCGTTTATACTCCCAAGCCTATTGAACCGGCATCTTCTTCTTCCTAGAAAGGCTCTGGTCTGTGTCCTTCTGGGGGAACAGGCTCAAAACCCACAAACTGATGGCTGTGTGGGGCTGTAATCAGTAGGGTTCAGGCACTCTGAACTGGTGGTGCTGCTGGAGATGCCAGCTAAATGAACAAATCCTACTAGAAGCACACTCCTGAGAGGTCAGGTTGATGTCTGTTACATTTCTAATAGAGCAGAGAAAGGAGCTGTTGTGAAGCTCAGAATAGCCTGATCCACTGCAGTCCTAAAAGTGGGGGGAAACACTCACAGGGTCTTTCCTACTGCTCTGAAGTCAGGGCAGCAAAGTACACAGGTGGATGAACAAGCCCTTAAACATCTCACCAGAGGCGTGACATGAAAAAGCACAGAATGTGCTGAGCTTAGCCCCAATTCTGTCTGCATCTGTCTCCAGCTTGTTCTGTGTGTCCTTCAAACAAGCATCCTCTTGTCCCTGGGGGAAATGGCAGAGGAAACCCAAAGAGAACTGTGCCTGGTCAGGATGGAAGCCAGCAAGTGGAGACCGCTCACCACCTGCCGCTGCTTTCTTAGCAGCCTCAGTGCCATGGAACCCCATCAGCATATGTTGGAGCCACTTGGCCAGGCTGGAGCTGTAGGCAGCATCTTTGCTTCCCACTTTGCTTGCCATTCAGTTATATGCTTTTTCAGCTAATAAGCTGCCTAGCACTTACACTGAGGAAAGCCCAGGGTCTCTCCCAAGGGATACTGGCTTATGATGGGACACCTAGCCCCAGCAAGACCCTTGTAACTGCCTGCTAAAAGGTCCATGTCTGAATTGTCTTGCCTTGCCTTTCCCACCACTGAGCCCACCAGTGACTGAACCAGAGGTCTGCAGGGTCCATTTTTTCCCCCAAAGGATTACAGACACAAGATCTTGTGCAAATCGCTATTGGTAAAGTGACAGAAGCTTGTCACTGTGCCTGAGCCTTCTTATTCTGGGATCTCTCTCTTCTCCTTTTTTTAAGTGCATTCATGCTTGCAGTTTAGGCAAGAATTAAGAGGCAGAGACTGAGAGAAAAATACCCCTCCCACCTGCTGCTCCTTACATGCATCCCACATGGATGCGTGCATCGGGATGGGGCCAATTGCGTCAGGATTACTCACCTGAACAGGGACTTGCATGTGAGAGCCCAATTTAGCTTGAGCTGTCTAGCAAATTTGGTGCTTGATATGACATGATTCATGGATGTTGGCTTGAGCTTGAATCATGCCCCTTCCTGAAGCTTTTGTCCACCTGGATGTTTTTCAATTCCCCTGACTGCCCACGTCCAAACAAACCACAGAAAGTGAAATACAGACAGGAGCCTGGGCCAGAGGAACAAGCACACATGAGAAAGGGACCATGTGGCAGGAATTCTCCAGTCTGATACTGGCAGGGAAAGGCAGACGCCAGCCTTGCTTGGCCACAGCAGAAAAGATGGGGAAAACCAGTCCACTTTCACAACCCCATGCACTCCCTGCTGCATCCCATTGAGGCTGGAAGAATGGCAGGGGGAGCTGGGAAAGGTGGGAGGATGGAGGTGGTTCCCTGGCTGTTATCCCAGCAGGCAAGACTGGAGAGAAAGAGTCACCGCCTAGAAGAGTGCATGCCATAAGCCATCTGTGTCAGCGCACACATAACCTGAGCTGCCCCAGCGTGTACCTGGTCCCCATCCGACAGGGAAGGTGGTGCTCTCTGTCAGCCCTCCAGTCCGGCCATGGCAGGAATCGCAGGAAAAGCTGCTTCTGACGTGTTCCCCTATCCCTGCTTTCTGCCCAAACCTGATGGCAAAGGAGCTGCCAGAGGGACGGCAAGATGGCTCCTTCCTCTGTGATGCCTCAGCCAAGCTCCCTGCTGAGCTTGGCAGGCACCAGAAGGCAAGGAGCTGAAGTCCCTATGCCCGCTGCGAGCATGGGAATGGGAACGGGAGGCCCTGGGCTGACATGTGCTCTGCCCGGCATTGCTTTATTGCAGCATCTTCTGGGAGGGGGGTTCTAATATTTGTTTGCACTCTGCACCACCTCAAGTATTGTGCAAAAATCTGACTTACTGAATACCTGCATCTGCAAACGTTGCACATTCGTGGTGCCAGTGGGGGGTGAGCTGAGAAGACAGTTGGTGTTGGCTTTGGGGTTGCTACAGGAAGGAGCTGGCGACTGTCAGCAAGATGTACAGATTGCAGCTATGTGCAGTAGGGTTTCCTTTTGCAGAGGGAATCACAGCAAAATGTGTGAAGCAACTGAGAGAAAAGGTAGCTCCATGTACCAGGGGTATCAGCCCTCCCCAGTCATAAAAAGCCCAGAAGACAGAGGGCAATGAAGGGAGTAAAAAGGACGCTTTGGTCTCCTGTTTAACAAAGGACTGGAGAAGCAAGACCAAATGATGTTGGAGCAATATCGCATTTTCTTCAGAATCAGGGGTTAGCAGAGATCTCCCTCTCGAAAAGGAACAGGGCAGAGAAATGGATCTTTGTCTCTTTAAGATGAGATGAACTGCCACTCTTAGTCATATATCTTTACTGCACCCTAGGGTTATAAAAACATACATCTTCATTTTGAAAGTCTTTTATTACATCTATAAAGATCAGATTGCAGCTGATAGTTCCCTAGATGAGAATGTCCTAGTGCTCCAAGTGAGTTTTGACAGGGGGAGGGAGTGAAAGTAAGAGGATTTTTTTTGCTGGAACGGTGTTTATAGGGAACTTGTCAGTCTCTGGCATGCTGCAGCCACTGTCAGAGAGTGGAGCAGCATCGAAGTGAGAGGACACGGGCTTCTGCGCTTGTTTTCACTGTTGGACTCGGGTACCATCCCAGGTGCTGCATACGGTAAGCTTTACTCCTGTCTTAAATAGGACACGGCGTTTGCTTTGTTTCAGCACATGGGTTTTGTGAGAAAACTGAACGGATCTCTGTGAAAAGAACTGATCTCTTCATTTGCTTTGCTGGCCACTCTGCTGGGAGCTGGATGGCAGCAAAAGAACAAAAAAAAGAGAGGGAATTAGATCTGAGACTTTCAGAGCACAGAGTGCCTGTTCCAGTTTAGAGATACAGGGATAACAGACAAATTGTTTCAATCACCAAAGTGAATGCTCTTGATGAGGTATCTCTGACATCTCTGATACCTGAGGAATTGCAAATCCTTTCAACAGGTAGCAAGAACTATTATTTAGAAATATGTTGTAAATGCTGGGTTGTATTTCCCTCTGATGTGTTTTGCCTGGGTTTGCGCTCATGAGACATTGTACCCCCTCACACAAGTGCAGGAAGAAATTCCATCTGGGTATTTCTACCTAGGATGTATAAATGTATTTCTACGTAGGGTATAAATGAATGTTCTGTAATCTGCAGTGTGTATATGACAGCATGCAATGTTTCTGTTCCTTAAGCATGAAAAACCAGGAGTACATCCACATTGCAGGCATGAGAACAACTGCAGCACAGTGCAGTTTGGACTAGCTAGTGAGGAAAAGTGGGAGCAATTTTAAAACAGCAGCTCACAGCTCTGCAATGGTAATTTATGCTTCCCCTTGTCCATATGGTGAATACGGTGTGGACTGACTGAGATGGGAAAATTTGCTGTCATACTTCTTTGTTCCTGAAATGTACTGTCCCTCGAAATCTAGGGTCTTTCTATGAGGACTTGTTTGCTTTTCCCTCTATAAGTGATTGCAATTCCGTGATGGTCTTGGGAAGTGGCTGAGATTTCACCAGGCTGACTTTCCCAAGAGCTGGAGTAAGGAGCAGGAGACTAGGAGCTAGTGGTGCGAGCACTCCCAGCGTGGCCACTGCCACAGCTGCTCAGCCAGCCACAGGATCCGGACAGGATCCCCTCAGTGACACTGTCCAAGTTATGCTGTCAGGGAAAAGGGGTTGGGAAACTTGTGCCCTGCTGTGTCCGTCCCACGAACCAGGAAGGGCGGACCTTGTTCTGCTGGAACAGCCACTTTGGCATCTCACGTCTGTCTGAAGCTTCTGCATAGCAGTATGATCCCTATGAATTTGCACCAAAAATACTGTCTCCAGGATAACGTCCAAGTGTAAATCTGAAAGGCAAGCTGGGATTTATTGTGTTCATAAGTTGTTGCTTTATTCATGGGCACTCTGCTGCTAATGTTGCAGAGGCAGTCCTTGTGAGCCAGACCTTTCAAAAGCAGATGGTGATTTTGGGTGTCCCACCCAAGAAATGCAAAAAGGGTCTCATTTCTAGAGAGTGCTGCCTTAAAACAAGCCACCTCTCAGAGACCCAGCACCCTCCAAAAAACAAAACTTCAGACAGACCTTGACTGCAACCTGCAGGCATAGGAAGGCGTGAGATGAGGAATCATTCCCAAATGCTGTCACTTGTTCAAAGGACCAGACTAACATTTTGGCTAAATGCCTCACCGTCAGAGCTGGAAGTCTGGGGATACCACTTTGCAGGAGGGTAGAGGATGTCTTCTTTCCTTTGTCATTTTCTGTTATGTCTCCCTCTCATTTTTATCAGAGAAAGAAGAATTGTTCCAGAATTTATTGGGACAGATTGCTGAGCAGTTCTCAAGGTAAGAAGCTGAACATGATTGCGGATTTAAAATGTTATTTCTTTTATCAGCCTGGGGTGAAATTTTCACAGGAGACAGAGGGGCATTTAAGATCCCTTTCAGATTCCACTCCTCCTGCCAAATTTAGGCTTGGTACACATGTTATTTCCTGCTGTCAGCAATATAATAGCTTAAACTAAAAGCAGTTTTGGCAATTATCTTTAATCTTAAAAAGAGATCAAATAATAAATATAAATGTTTTTACTGTGCTCCTGCCCTTTTTAGGAAGCAAAAGAAATTCTTCTTTGTTGAACAGTCTAATCATCTGTTTTGTTCGTTTTTCCCTATCTCACTCAAATGTGCCTCTCCTCCGAGAGGATTTCTCAGCATCTGTGCAGCTGCTTATTTTATTCCAGCTGGTTTCCATAAGACAGATCAATCCCACCACAGCTCTGCAAATTGCCAGCATAACTCCCAAGGAGGAAGTCTTCAGAGTGTGCAAAGACCAAAATGCTGCTGTTTGTTAGGCAAAGCATTATCAATTTAACTTTGCTTCCCTGGGGGGTACAATAACAAGTCACTGCTGAGAGAGGGGGTGATGAAGTGTTGCAGAGCCACAGTACATTCAGAGAGCCAGGGCCATGACAAAATCAGTTCTTGTTGATTTTTCTGGGGGAAAAAAAAAGCATTTTCAGACCAAATTTTAGCATTTCCATGGGAAATTTTCCATTCTTTACAGCAAGTGTGGCCAAAAAGATCAATCCTCTGAAAAATATAGGCATTTTTAGCAAAAATCCTTTGTACCTAGGGTAGGAACGGCACTAAATGTATTACATTAATACATGAGGGTTTTCTTTTCAGGGTTTTTAAAATCAATGAGCTGAAAACGGAAGTAGCTAATCACTTGGCAATGCTGGAGAAAAAGGTTGAATGTGAGTGTCCCTTTATTCATATCACAGTGGGAACCGGTGTCTCAGAAACCCCCTGCCTTGCTGCTCTCCCTCTCCGCCCCGCTCCTCTCAGCCCCTCTGCTTTCTCCATTGGCTCATAATTTGTTTGGCCCTGGCCCTCAAAGGCTGGAGGCCAGCCTGGGGTGAGATGTGGGGAAGGTGAGAGCCCATGCTGGCACCCACCAGGGGATGAGGGCAGGGAGGGATGTCTGGTATTGCAGGCATCCGGAGTGCCTCCTGGTCTCCCCTGTGAGAGGACGTTTAGCCCTCCACCAAGCGTTGGGACCAGCGACACATCCTCCCACTATCCCACAGCAGAGGGTCTCCAGCACCCAATTCCCTGTCTGCTACTTCCAAGACCCCTTGCATCCCCTCCCATATCCTCTCCATGCCCCATATCCCCATCACCTCCCCTGCACTCGGCACTGACCCTTCCATGCCTCTGCATAGGAAGTCCCTGCAAAACCCTGCCTCCTTAACATACTCGGGACCTGATACTCACTGCTGCATCTTGTAATTAATTCCAGGGGGTAACGCAGCTGCCTTCCTTCTGCTTTAAGTCAGATACTTGCACACATGTGTCTGACAAGGTCAAACGTGTCTTGCAGAGAAACTTCCTCCTTGCAGAATCATAGACTCACAGAATGGTCTGGGTTTGAAAGGACCTTAAAGCTCATCCAGTTCCAAACTCCTGCTAAAAGCAGGGACACCTTCCACAAGACCAGGTTGCCCGAAGCCGTGTCCAACCTGGCCTTGGACACTGCCAAGGATGGGGCAGCAACAACTTCTTTGAGCAACCTGTGCCAGTGCCTCATCACTCTCATCGTAAAGAATTTCTTCCTAATATCTAAATCTACACTTGTCTCATGGTTCACCTCCTTGTTTTGCTGAGGCAGTGATTTCTGGGCTGCAAACATGGGGGTTTACCCTTCCCTGACCATATTGCCTACAGGCTACTAGGCAGCATCGATTTCCTCACTTGTTCAGTGTGTTACATGTGACACAACCATATTTGGTTACTGTGCACAATCAAGTTTAATTCATCTGGTCAAAGAGCTCCTTTTCCAGGTTTTGGGACTTCCTTCCCCACTCCTCCCCTCATTCAGCATCTGACTTGTTGTTTTTCAGTATATTTTCCAGAACACAGGTTACAGAAAGGTAGGGGAGAGGTACGAATAAGGGGTACGGCACTGACACCCAGCACTGCTTTGACACCAAAGGCCACATCCTTGCTGATAGGCAGCATTTAAGTCAGGAGGAGGCAGTTTTCCCTGGCACTACAGCTGCAGAAAGCACTTTTCTCTCTAGAGGTGGCTGGGAAAAAAAAGTTTCTGGCTGGTGGAAGAAGTTGTTTTCTTGAAACTTCCCCTGACCAGAAGCCACCTTGACCCTGCAGCTGCTCAGTGAGACTGATGCCTTTGTCAGCAGGGGGAAGGAAATATGTTCTTATTCAAAGAGCAGCTGCAGGGGAACCTCTTCCTGAGGCCACCCTCGCTGTAGGCTCCAGTAGGGTGGGAGCCCTACCTGCAACATGCCTAACCCAGCACGGACCACTGCAAGGAGATCAGGTGGTAATTCCCCTCTGTCTGCACGGCTGCCTGTTTTCCTAAAGCTCCACTGATTTATTCTTTTGTCCAAAATAAAATAAAATAAATAAATACGGGAAAAAAGGCGAGAAATTAGCTCAGCCACTCAGCATTTTCTGTGAAACTTCCGACCAACTCCTGTCCTTAGGGCTAAGTGCCGTGGACTAAGGCAAGTGAAGTAAGTGTTTCTGTGGGACTTCCTATCCCCCAGGCAAGCAGCTATCCCAGTCACTGTCTCACCTGGGATCCCTGGCTGCACCCTGCGCACAGGCTGCCTTTCAGTGTCGACAGCCAGCAGCAGTGAAGGGAGATTACAGAGATTTGCAGGCTGCTGCCTACGGGGAGGAGTTGTGTGCTTGTACTCTCCAGCACTTGGTTGCTGCTGAGGGAAGGCAGCCTGTCCAGCACTTGCAGTGCCATGCAGGTGAACTGATTTCTCTGGTCCCCGGACAAGGCTTCTTTCTGCAAGTGGGTCTCTCCACTGATGGAAATAGCAGCTGATGTAGCAATCTGCTGCCATTGTGCCCGAGCGCTTCGCAATCCCATCTCCGGCAGCCTCAGCCTGTGGGAAGGAGCTCCCTGGGTTGCCTGCCTACAAGTGCACCCATCTGCTTGAAATTGGACTCCCAGAATCTGTGACAGAGCCAGATCTGCAACATTTTGAAATAATTCCAGGCTTTCGTGCTTAAAAAGCAGAACTGTGAGAGAAAGGGAGTGTTCAACCTCCCTGCTCAAGCTGGGCTCCCAGAGGTCGCTGTAAGAGCCATGTTCCAGAGCTGGATTCAGCCCAAGGATTTCTTTAGACAACACAGAGTTTTTTCAGAGGTATTTCTTGCTGCAGAATATATAATAGGCCCTTAATCAGTGCACATGACAAGGCCATTTATCGTTTGTGAGCCAAATGTGAAAAGAATTGTGCTTTTGTTTTGCCTTTTCTCCTACCTCTGGAGAAACCTTTTCTACCACTTTCACATGTGATCGCCAGGATTTCTTCCCCAGAGGGGATGTGTGTGTGGGGATAAGTGCTCGTGACAGAGTTACATCTGCACCTCACATAAAATGCTCTCAGCTTCCTTCCCATTGCTTTCTAGAGAGCATATCACAGAGACATGTTTCCAAGGAGCCAAATCTTTCAACTGATTTTTAAATCCCTTCTAAAGCTTTTGACCTCCCCTTGGAAAATGCTTGCACACACAGCGAGCACTAGGAATGCTTTGCTTTGCTCCAGTGTTTGCACAGCAGCCCACACATGAATAAGGAAGCTGGCAAAAACCCTTGACAATTTGTAAGCATCTCACATCTACCTTAAGAAAATAGTTATGTAAATTCTCTTCTTCCCCTGGAGAGGTTTTGGAAGAAAACTGAAGAGATTCAATACGAAAAAATGCTCAGGGCTGCCATTTTGCACCACAACTCCTCTTCCTTCTGCAGTTGCCTGCCCCACTACCCTCAGTCTGATAACTTTGCTTTGCTCCCACTGCTTCAGATGAGCACTAGCCACCATTTAGACACCTTCGCATATTGGCTACGCATGAACTTCTCCCAGATTAATGCACCAGGATGGTACATAGCAGCCCAGGCCTGCAGGTCAGCTGCAGCTGATCATCACCAGTTGAAGAGCACCCAAAAAAGGGCAGCCAGCTACACAGAATGAAGATACTGAATAAGCAGGACAACATCCTGCCTATATCATCGCACTGTAATCATCCAAAGGAACAGCTCGTTAACAATGCCAGACAAAAAAAAAGAAATAATCTGGAAATCTGTTTTTGAAGTGGAGGATATCCTGGTAATCAAGAGTAAATAAAACCCCATTCCCTTGCCTTTCCTTAATAATTGGCATTTTGGACTTGATTCATACACCTCTCTGTTTTTCCTCTTTCCCATTTCTAATAGCAATCTTTGCTGTTACTAGTATAAGGAAATGAAGCTGAGGTCTCTGCTTCTCTACCAAGTTGTGCCCTCCGAGGCAGTTTTTTATCACTTACATGGTACCCTCCAGATAAATGTGACTTTGACTATTACTTTTTAAGAAAGTTATTGAATACTGATTGTACAATTGCACATTCCTTGCAGCTCCCTGAACCACAGCTTGTCCAAGCAAACAATAAGTAAACAAATGAGCCGTGAAATGGTTGTATATGAATGACATGTACTTAATAAGTGGTGCTGTATTATGTCCTTGAGCACACTGATAGTTAAATGAGAGGGAAAGAAAAGGGAGAATATTCTCCCACTTGCACTGCATTAGGTTCTCACTGCCATGTGAAGTGCATTGCTGCATAAACAGGCAATCAAACTTTTTGCCTTGTGGCTTGCATAATTACACACAGAAATATAGGATTTTTTATGCTGCATGCAGAAATAACCTTTGATTACAAAACTGACTGGCAAAAAGAAGTGACAGTTCTTCAATTCCTAAAAAAAAGTAAATGAAATCAATCATTAGAGCAAAACTTTTCAACATTTTTCTTTTTCTCCTGCATTCTCACTTTGGTTTTTCTGTAACTAGCAATGCCTTTCAGAACTCCTTAATGCTCTGTGTGAACTTTCAAATTAAAACCTTTTATCTTAATGGGAATTCTAATCCTACCGGGACGTGTCTGCCTAGCTGCGCTTATCATCCCATCACTGGAGCAGAGTTTTTTTGCTCAGGATTTCCTTTGATTAGTGTTCTACAGCAGAAAAGTGAAGGCACCAGAACAGCTGACTGCTGCTAACAGTGGTGGAAAAGCTGAGATGTTATAGCCACTCTGTGAATTAAAATACTGTAGCTACTATCTAAAATTGGCAGTGGAGAATTCCTATGGGTTTTCAAGATACATTGCTCTGGCAGCATCTGCATATGTAAGAACCAAGGCAGACTGTAAGGGTTTGCTGGTTCACTGGATAACCCCATGTTAAAGCCCTTTGAAATTTTGCACAATTGTGAAACGAGATCCTTCGACTTTCGCCATGGTAACACCCCCGTTGTTTTCCTTTGTTGACAGTGGAAGGCCTGAAAGTAGTGGAGATTGAGAAATGCAAGAGCGACATTAAAAAGATGAGGGAGGAAATGGCAGCAAGAAGCAGCAGGTAAGTTCTGCTTTGGACCTAACCAGAGCATCTGGTTTCAAACCTTAATTCAGCGTTTCCGCAGGATTGAGTTACCTTCTGGGCTTAGAAGTGTAGAAGCAAGGAACCCAATAACTTTTACAGAAAGTGGCTTTAATTTAACATTTGAAGATCTATAGCCATCCATCAGTTAAAATAGCTCAGGCCATGGGAATAGACAAAAAGGTCTCGCAGCAGAGTTATTTTTCACTATGCAGAAAGAATGGAAATTCTTTATCCAGATTTACTGGGAGAGAGATAATGGGAAAAGAACTTTTTGTAGAGTGTGGCATTCAGTTGGGAACCAGCTAACATTCAAATCAGCTCCAACGTATTCTGGGAAAATATCAAAGAAATAAATAGCAGATCTTCTAGTTATGATGTCATGCTACTATGAAACATCCATTTCAAATTCAACAAGAAGCTAGAATTTACTCTCTATTTCAAAGGCTTACTGCGATTATGAAGCTTGGTTTTGCTGTAATTAAAACAACAGCAGCAAAGATTGCATTTTGTACAGCATGCAGTCTCAGCTGGAAAGCCTGCCCCCTGTGTCACTGAAATACACCATTAGGACAAACAAATCATCACGGAGAGATGATGAATACTTCTGGAAAGGTTGCTGAAGAGGGATATACTGTGTTGCTCAAAGTGTGGGTGAAGGGGGTTTTCTCAGCAAATGTAACTATGCTATCTTGACAGCCTCTCTCATTTTCTTCATTTGAGGTCAAATTCTCTGGCCTTTAATCAAAGCTATTTCCTACTGAGGTCAATAGGAGATTTGCTAAAAGAATTAGGCTGTATAATCACTCACTTTCATAAATTCTGCTATCCAGATATGTCAGAAGGCACAGTGTTAATACATTCCTATTAAGCCTAAGGCCAAATTCAGCTGTCATTCTAGTACAAATGCGGAGTAAAATTATTAACCTCAGATTTGCTCCAGATTTATTCCAGTAGGATGGATTGCAGTTTGCCCCGTGACTTGCATCATTTCTTGTTCAGATGTGTCAGGAAATCTTATTAGAAAAAACAGAGTTCAGTTTGGCAGCAAACAGGAAAGCATGTACGCTGATTTATGCTGGGAGTCATGAGAATAACGTGTGCTCATGTATGTGCCTCTACTTTTTCTCTACTGTTGTAGGGAGCTGGGAGAGCTGCACTTACAAGCAGAGTGACACAAAGGCAGATAGAGAATTAAAACCAAAGCAGAAGCTATGGCAACTTCATGTTTGCCCGGTTGCTGCCACACACATCAGGAAGTATGAAACTGTCCCAGCAACAGCCATGACTCATTCCTGTCCCAGATCTTGTCACCTTACAATCTATATTTTGTAGTATAAACAGCAATCTGCTAACAAGAAGAACAGGAGTGAGGAGCACCATGTCTGCCCAGTGCAGCCGGCTCCTGCTGAGCTGGGTAGTCTTCACCAAGAACTGTAGAGAGATATGAGAGCTGCCACCAGCCAAACACCGGCACGGACCATGGTGCTGGAAAGCTGTGGTAAAAATGGGTGCAGTACTCAGCAGCAGGTAGTGCCGATAACCAAGCTTGCTTGCTCTTAGCTCACACTGCGTAGCTGCTTTCGCTGAACAAGGACCCTTAACTTACTCTGCTCAGCATCCCTTTGTGCCCTATCGATATGGCAGCTACCTGTCACAGCACTTATTGGTTGCCTTGATCTGGGTCTTCCTCCTCTTATCTGCACAAAACCTCCTTCTCCTTTCACAAAATTCTGTCTATTATTATTTGTACCTTAAGGGCTTGGGTCTCAAAGCAGCTAGATGTGGCTAGGTTCAGTATGCAACCAGGGGTGGCTATGAGTCACTTCTTTATATAAGACTGGGAAGAGAGTGGTCCTTGGCAGCTGGCCATTAAAAGGGACCCCATTGGGAGCTGCTGAGGAATGAGCTGTGGTTCCCAATTCCCAAGCAACCATGGATCTGCAGGAACCATACCCACAGTGACGCCAGCCTAGGGATGCTTCACCCCAGAGCAGCTTAGAAATCTCTCTCCCATTGGCATAAGATACATGCTGTGGGGCAAAAACAAGGCTTCCCAGTGTAAGTGGCAATGTATTTGCTCCTACTTAGACTTGTCATCCCTTGTGCTATGCCATTTGCTAGATAATGTGTTACAGTTGCAATTAGGGATCACAGCCAAATTTAGTTAATGTATAAAAGTATGTTTGAGTGCATATATTCTTTCAATAATATCACAGCATACACAGCTGTATGCTTGTATGTTTGCATATTCTTACATTTGCTGTTACCTTAACCGAATGACAAAGTAGGAGTAGGAGTGAACAGCTAGATTTATAAGTCATCTTGCATAGTGAATTGTGCATCTGTCCTTTTCAGAAGAGCAAAGGACCCCCACTTGCATCCCCTCAAATTGCTTTTTTGTTTGCTAGTCTGCTTTTTGCACTTATTACTGACAGATGCTATTAACAATATAGTATCATTTAAAATCATGATCATTTACAGATACAGTTTTACGTTTGTAAAGGTCTGATGCACCCTGGCTCTGGTGTGTTCCCCAGTGTGGTAGCATGGAGGCTTTGGCATCATACTACAGCTGGGAATCAAAGACAGTTGGCTGATCTTCAGCTAACCTTGGCAGCCAGCTCCAATTAGGGCAAGGAATGCTCCCATCTCACTATTTTTATCCTACTAATACCCCTCACAGGGGAGTTTTGAGGAAAAAGCTTTAGAAATTATAAAGACATCTTTTCACCAACCAAGAATCAACTCAAACAGGGCTCCCCAAATCTCCTCAAAAGCTGATCGAAGCCAGCTGACCACCATGAATTGTAAGATGACGTAACTTTCACAGGATTCAGACAACACCATCAGGAGTGATAGCAGACATCAGTGTTAAGAAGAGAAAAGAGACCCAGACCAACTCCCAGCAGAGAAGAGAAACACTAGAAAGCGATTCAATACACAATATGTGAAATAATTTTTAAAGTATCAAATAAAGTTAATGGAATGCTTTGGTTGGCTCTTTGGGGGGGTTTCTTTAAACTTCATTTGGCAGGAAGCTTGAAAAATGAGGAAGAATAATCCAGGGATAAATGCAAAATGCAAGCAGATCAACCTCACATGAGAGTTATTAAAATCCACATGTCCAACTACATGGGAAATGCCTGTTGAGTTAAAGTATCATGATTGCCGCAGGTGACACCAGAGAGCTCTACGTTTTATTGTGCCCCCATGGCTGCAGGTTAAAAAACTGCTCTCACACTGCAATGAAGCAACCTAGATGTTCTCCAAAGGCTGTAAGGATGGTGTGCACCTCCCACCATCGTGGTCTTCTGCTCAGAGGGGATAGAATCATAGTTTGGGTTGGAAGAGACCTTCAAAGGTCATCTAGCTCAACCCCCTGCAATGAACAGGGATATCTTCAATTAGATCAGCATCCGCTTGGCTCTTCCACGTGCAGAAGAAGGACGAGCAGATAACTGTCAGTGGGTGCCGGTGTTAAAAAACAGGCAAGTGTTAATTACCTGTAACTGCTGGCAGTGGCTCCCTTCCTCCAGGACCTGGGAGCCAAGCAGACTGTCTGCTGAGCCTGCACCTCACTGCTGTTGTCCCAGCTGAAGAGCAACAGGGAAGAGGGTCAAGCCATCAGAATGGATGGTCTTACCCAAGATTTTATGAGGCCTGCAGCTGGGCTGAAATAAGCCTTGGGCTTGGTGGGTGCCTACACTGGTAAATAAGCATAGGTGTGCCAGTGTCCATATGCAATGTGGCCTCTGGCAGGGTTCTGGTGTCCTCAGACAACTATGCCTGCCACAGATAGCAAGCTGCTTGCTGAAAGTTACTTGGTTTAAATGGAAATTATGGGGTATCCACATGCCTGAATACAGAAGCTCCTCACTTGAATTCAAATACACTGAGAAGCTGCAACAAGTTGCACAAGAGCAGAATATACTAAAAAGGGTCACACTCTTAAAGCATTTGAGCAGCATCACGTTAGAAAAGGAGAGGTTGGAGAGCAGGAGAATTCTCCAAGTGATGCCTACTGAGAGACCAGAGTACTTCCAGCTGTTTTTGAGGCACTGTGGTTTTGTTCCCACAGTGTAAAGAGTTGCATATTTAATTTCAGGACGAACTGTCCCTGCAAGTACAGCTTTTTGGATGAAAACAAGAGACCGACTCCCCGGCGGGATGTACCATCTTATCCAAAGGTACCACACAATGCTTTTTCTTCCCAGAATCCTACCACACACTTGCTATCCTGACAAGTGCTGGTTTACAATGCATGACTCACTAGCCATCTACATCCTAGCTATTCTAAATCCAGAGCCTGATCTAAAATCCCTGGAAGCCAATGGAAAAATGCTGTCATTGCCTGTGGTAACTTGAAGTTGGATGCCCAGTAGTCTTTAATATTTGAAAGCTCATTAGTGTTTGAAATGTTAATGAACATTTTGCATTCATCAACATTTAAAGCTCTTTGGTCTAGTTATATTTGTTTATTCTCCATGCTCAGAGCAAACAATCAAAAATAGCTTTTAATGTTGTACTCTAATTGAAAATAGTGCTGCTGCCTGTTTTCTCCTAATGGATTATTTTTTAATTTAAAAAGTAATTTATGGGGATGCTTCACCTAGGGAAACAAAATGAAAATGTGACATTGGATTCTCTCCAGAATGATTCATTGTCCCTGTGAAAATGAGATAATGTATTTACTAGAGAAAACAGCAATGCTTGAACAAAAATGTCTACCGGGCAAGTACAAGCAAAAATCCACAATGATGAATGAGTTTGAAACCATGAAGCACACAGCATCTTTGGTCCTAGCAGTATCAGTCTTTGCCCATGGGAATTATTCAAAGCTTCCAGGCTATATCAGCTCACATGTGCAAATCAGAGATTCCAAGTGGTCATTTGCTTGCACCCATCAAAGCTGGCTCAGCCGCTCTGAATTTCACATGGTCCCATGTGATGCAGGTATATGATATGGACACATATCCTTGCCTATTTGCTTTCAGAACATTACAGAAAAATGAATTTTAAGTTCTGGTGTTTATTCAGCAGCGCACGTTTGTTACCAAATAACAAATCTGTACTGCCAATTCACAATTTTGTTGCAGAACGTCATATTCAATGTACCTTATATGTGAGAATGCAAAATCAATTGCCTTCTCAAGGAGGAAATTAATCTTTGGTGTTATTCTATCTTGGATTAAGTATCAGCAGTTTGATGGCTCAGAAAATTTCATTTACCTGCTCAGTACAGTAAGCCCAAACTAATTAGAGACAGCCATGGTAAATGGGCCAAGCAAAGCTACAAGGTTTTTGTGGCCCAAAAGACTCTGATGAACGGAGTCCAGAAAAGATGAATAGGTAAAGTCCTGTTGTTTCAACTCCCCTCATTCCTTTCTTCCATTTTGTACACAAATCATAACTGGATGATGAGCTTGGGTTTGTTCTAAGCCTCTGAGCATAATGATAAAAAATCACTGGAATCTTGCAGGCTGACAACCAATTTCAAAATGTGGGCGTTCTTGAAAATATACTCAAAATGAAAATATAAATCATCTGCAAGTAAAGATATCATACCCACCAGCTAATTTAACGCTGTGAGTGCAGACACTTCACACCATCCAGACGTAACTGGCTGCGTCGAATGTCGCTGATGCTCTGCAGGCAACAAACCCAGTGCAGCCAGGGACAGGTCTGAGCACTCTGCCCTTTATATCCCTGTGCTGGTTTTACCCATAACCCCATCCATAACACCTCCACTCTCCCATTTCTCCCAGATTCTCCATCTCTTTGCTCCACAAGGATCTCCCCCGACCAGCGAGCTGCCTGGGGGCTTGCTGCCTGCTAGGCATGGGCATCCTGGCCTGACCACAAGCAGCTGCTGGGGAGGGTGAGGAGGGTTGGGCAGGCAGAGCAAGAGATCAGTTGCTATTTCCTTGGGAAATATAGCTAAACCCCTCATGAACAGAACCTTGGGAGCTCCAAGGACATGCCAATAGCAGGTCCCATGCCAGGGTGGGGGACCCTTATGCCAACTGTCTTTTTGTCTGCAGTACATGCTGTCCCAGGAGACCATTGAAGCACTTCGAAAGCCAACCTTTGATGTATGGCTGTGGGAGCCCAATGAGGTAAGGACAACGCGTTAGCTGGATTAGCATTCCTTCTGAGAGCCAGCAAAGTCAGAAGAGCCCTTTGAGATGGTCTGCGTCATTTTCCCCTTTTCTGCCCCTTACTCTCTATCCTTTTTGGATTTTCATACTACACCAGAATACAGTACTTTTTCCTAACAGATGCCAGATAGTCTGTGCTGATTATCATACACTAACTCCTCTCTGTATTTTCTTCAATCTTTTCCTAGTAATGTCCCACAACAACTGGTGCACTGTCATTGCTACCACATGAGTTGCCTTGTGCCATTTTATCTGAGCAAATCAATCACTAGCAAAGTATATACTCAAGCACATCATCAACAACACTGCTCAAATCAATAAAGCAGCATGCTGCTGTATGAAGCCAAACAGAGGTACATGCATTGATTTACGTCCTTTTAGGTGAGGGTATTTCCTGTGGTGTATTCTGAAGAGGTTACAGAGCTGCATGCACAGCGTATTTGTGTTTTCTTGCTTCTTTACTGTCTTATTTTTCTTATTGCTATTTGTATTTTTCATTGTTTATGACTTGTATTGCAGAAGGTTCCGGAAGGACCATGTGTAAACCTCTGTGGAAACATGAATGAGAAGGATGTTTCTGTAATGGCCAGCTTTAAAATATAATAATTATAATATAATATAATATAATATAATATAATATAATATAATATAATGTAATGTAATGTAATGTAATGTAATGTAATGTAATGTAATGTAATGTAATGTAATGTAATGT